>BMAW01039675.1:0-40087 GCA_019974015.1 Nephila pilipes | reverse complement strand
CCCCCCCTTTTTCAATTAAAACTTGAATTTTCCATTTTCAATTTTCAGTAATCCTTTATACACATTTGCTAAAAGTATTAATGTTTTTATAGGTGTGTGTGTGTGTGTGTGTGTCAGCCCTATACGAACAATTCAAAGCTCTTTCCCCAGGAGATAAATATTACACTCTATAATAATAATAAAAAAAAAGTAACGTACCAAGAAGGAGTTGCTTAATTAGAATGAAACTGCATATGCAAAGACTCTGGGATCGAGCATGCAAATGTTTAAACGCCGGTGTCCAATAAATGAATAGCGGAAGCTCCAGCGTATCGGAAATGCGAATTCAGAAAATTAATATAAGGAGTGATTCTCGATCGGATGGTCAAATTTTCGGTTGCATTTCGACTGTGGATATCTTTCTTTGGCTGTAAGAATGCCTCGCCGAAAGATTCATGCAAGTAACGTTCAGATGTCAGAGTTTGAAAGAGGTCATGCTATCGGATTGAAAGAGGCTGGTTAATTGAATGGAGTAATTGCTCGACATCTGAGCCGAATGCGGGGATTAGACGAAGCTGGCAAGAGTTGATCAAGAATGGCAGATATCAGCGTGAAAACGGCAGCGGTCGACCGAAAACAACAACAGAATTGGAAGACAGGACGATTGCCAGAGCAGCTGTTATAGCATCAGATTCTTCGCAATCAACTATCCACAGTGTGGCCTTTACACCTGTGTCCAATAGGACCCTTGACAGGAAACTGAAAGAGAGGAATTTACGTTCGCGCAGACATTGCTGAACTCGCGCGCCTGCACACCGTCAAGTCCAATTACTGTGGTGTAGAGCTCTACTAACTTTGAACTGCATGACTGGAGGCATCTTTTGTGACCGTTTCCAACTGTGCCTGTTGACAGCTGCAGACATTTCTAGAGGCGTCCAGGGTAGCGCGGGAATTTTGCCCTTACTATCGCACGCCACAACAGGTTGTTGTGGTCTTGGGAGCCATCTCTTTTGATAGCCGTACACCTTTAGTAGTCATTTCTGGTACATTGATAAAACAGTGTTAAATAATGATATTCTGCGACTGGTTGTGTTATCGTTCCTTTTGTGACAATCACTACATATTTTTCAACAAGATAATGCCCTGCCGCTATATATTTCTACGAAGCAAGGTTTTCCAACACCTCCTTCCCCAGCTAGGTAGCCTGATGTCTCTACAATAGAGCATATTTGGAACATTATGGGAAGGTGATTGCAACCATCCCAAAATGTTCACAGTTTAGCTCAAGAGCTGGAAATAATTTGACACAAAATTCTTCAGGATACCGTCCGGGAACGTTATAAGTCTATGCCAAGCCAGGTTACAACTTTCATCTCGGCTAGAAGTGGACCTACACCTTATCGACTTCCTCCCTTTGCAACAGTCAAACTCTGAAGCAAATCAGTCAAATGTTCTAAAATTTTAATCGTTCCTTTTACTAAAACTGTTCTGCACATCAAATAGTTTTTATTGCTATCGGACAAATCCTTTGTGTATTATTTTTTTACTTATAGGGTGTATATCAATACATACATACAAATTTTTATACTCGCATATACATAAGAATCACCCGAACTTATTCATGAAGACAAAAAAAACCTGAAAAATAGAAGTAAAATAATATAGAAATGTAAATTTATATGTCTGTTTTGGTCAGACATACGTAGATAAACAATATTTTTTTTAGTTCAAGCCATCGTAATGAGGGAATTACATTAAAACAAATTAATTCACAATATAAAATCAGTTGAATTAAGGTAGAAACATCGCACGATATTATATTTGAAAAAAAAAACTTATTTGAGAGTAATATCATAATTCTAACATAATGTTTTAAGAATTTATTCTATTGAGAATAATATCAATTCCAGGGAAGTCCAAAATCTATGTATAAAACATGTAATTAAATAAGATTATTCTAATTTACTTTCCTTAGCGTTTCTCATCATTACATAACTTTTTTCAGAAAAAGATTATATCACACACACACACAATGCAGCCTTTAAAATTATTAATACTTTTTGCAAATATGTATAAAGTATTACTGAAAATTGAAAATGGAAAATTCAAATTTTAATTGAAGGAAAAAGCAGCATAAATAATAAGATACAAAATATTATCTAACTGGTACGTCTATCTATACACTGGAAAATTATCATTTTAGAGCATAAATTTCCCCTGTAATGAGTATTATTTTGAAACACGATTTTTTCTGACTGATAGATTAAAGCTTTCATCGGAGTCTGCGGAAATCATTGAAGAGGTATCCGGTTTTTGAAATGGAACGTCTATCTGTAATTCTATCATGAAATTTGCTCATGCCATCAAATCATGTTTCATTTCTAGGAAGAGCTCCTTAGTGGTATTTGTGAATTACCAGAGTGCTTATGATGCCATTTGTAGGGAAAATCTCATAAGTAAATTAGGAGGTCATGGATTAGAGGGAAGGATGCTGTACTGGATTGAAGGATTTCTAGAGCAAAGATGGGTCAAGACCAGCAGGAATCATATAGAGTTCAATTACTAGTAGTCTAAGCTCGGCCTACCACAGAGATCGGTAAGTAGCTGAATACATTTCAACTTATGCGTTAATGATCCTATTAAGAGATTGAAAGAGATTACGAATATCCAGGTGAGCATGTTCGCTGACGATTTAGTATTAGGACGCTTGAGAACAGTATGAATGAAGCTTTGGAATTCCTGCATACCCGGTTTTAACTTTTAGATAAGACTTGGAAGATTTTGATTTGTATATTGTTGACTCCAAACTAAATTAAAATAATGAAACAAAATATCTTGGAGTTACAACGGATAGAAAATAAAATTTTTGGAACATATCAGGCACACTGTGACTAGAGTTGAAGAAGGTTAAATATTTTTAAAAGACTTGTTGGCTCAAAATAGGGTTGCACCCAGGATACTCTAAGCCACTATACTTATATAAAACCAATTCTTAAATGTGGCAGAAAAGCGTTGATTTCGGCTCCTCAAAGTAAGGTACATATCTCGGAGAAAACTCATTAAAGGCCCTTCGTTTAATCACAGGAGCAGTCGTGTCAACCCTGATACTGTTTCTTCATTCCTTTACTTCACCCCCTCCTGTTGCTGTTGAGATAAAGAGACAAATGGTTAATGCTTTAGTTAGGGTGAAAGCTTCCCAGAGAGCAAACTGGATGAATGACTGGCAAGAGTGCCTTCTTAAAATTCAGATCTTCCCAGCCGTGGTTTGTGAGGGGAATTTAAGAGACATAGATCTAGATGTTCCTATTGAAAATGTTAGTATACTAACTAATCCGTTGAGTTTTTTCGAAAATACTGTACAAGTTAAATATCGAGTGAAATAGAAAAAAAGACACATTGGAAATTATTTTTGAAAATAAATCGCTTGTCATTGTTGGACGATAATTATCCTGAGCCACAATGAATCTAAACTGATGGATCTAAGATACATAAGGTTACGGGAACAGGTGTTCTCGGCAGAATGTTCTCACAATATGCCCCAGTGGGTAAATACTTAACTAACTTCGATGCTGAAGTCCACACGATATTTTTGGCTGTGATCTATCTGCAATGAAAAATTGGATCTTTTGAGAAGACGGTTATTCTTATCGACTCTACTTCAGCCATAGATATAATTGCACTCCAGCACCTCTCAGAATCTTGAATCATGAGAAAAGTAAAACAAGTTGTACGGAAACTAATTATGAACTGCAAAATTGTAGAATTCCTATGGATGTCATCTTATGTGGTCAAGGATGGTAACAAAAGGGCTGACCAACTGACTAAGAGAGGCACAAAATCACATATAGAAGATATTACTATTTCTTTGGATTCCCTTAAAAGATGCGTACACGAGAAAATCATGTTAAAGTACAGCATAGATCTATCAAATCAATCCAGAAATAAATCTTGGGAAAATATTGTTAATGTCTGGAAAGAATTCAGTCATAGATCACTTAAAGAGGTGGTAGCCAATCATAGATTAAAGACTAGACATGACTACCTAAAAGAACATCAAAAGACGATAGGTATATTGACTAATAGTTTATGTCCTTTCTGCAAAGCAAATACTGTGAATAAAGAATACTTACTCCTTACTTTCCGCGGACCTTGACCCCAAACTACAACTGAGAGGGGATGTTTGCCTACCTTACTGGAGCTCCAAGACTCGCATGTCCTGAACAGTTGAATGCTACCCCTCTAGGACTTTTTAGAGTTTTTATAGAGGTTTTAATTTTTGAATTTAATCTTTTTTAATAATGATTTTTATAGATGTTCTGCTCTTTGAATTTTGTCATTTTAGTGATGATTTTTTGGTCTGTACCTTAAGTATATTTGTCATTCATTTTTGATGTTTGTGAGAGTGACCAGATGTTTATGAATTGAGTTCCTTTTGAGCTATATATAACAACAAATAAAAAAGGTAAATCTGTGTGTTCAGTGTAGCATTGTGCTGAAAGCTAACATCATTCGGATCAATAACAGTTTTGCTGACATGAATTCTTGAACATTATACAAAAATTACATAAATAACAGAGATATGTTGTTGGCATTTGGAAAATCAAACAAATTATTAAAAATATATAAAATTTCAAACATGATTAATTTGACTTACAAAAGCTTAAAAATTATTTATTTGAAATTATATAAAAGCTTAAAGCATTTATGATTCTGACGCGTTCGGATTTTTTTTAAAAAAAAATTATTTATTTTAGGCACCTTTACTAAAATAATTTTGTTGGAGGTTATCAATGCATATTTGCTTTCCCTTCCCCAACATAAAACAGATTGGGCTGCGCCATGTAAGCTCTGGGTTTTCATGCGCGCAATGGATGGCGAAGTTCTCTCTTAAGTACTAATACCTCACTATGACTACTGATGCTGTTGAATCTGCAAGCGTGAAGTTCACTCAGCTGCACTCTTTTATATATTTTTTATTGTAAGTTAACCAGCTTTTCGTAACTGTACCGTAGTTCACACTGCATTTACTTCCATAAATGGTTATGGTCAAAGGAAATGAAACGATGAACCATTAGCAGTGCTTGTTACGAAAGAATCTATCTGAAACGGCACTTCAATCTAAAGAGCTACGTATCCCTGATCAAAAAAAAGCTGAAATCATGGCGCAACTTATAGAGAAGTTGAACAACCAAAACTATGAAATGTGGAAGCTACAAACCGAAGTAGTCTTGATAAAAAAAAAAACGATCACTGGGATTACATCAAAGGCAACGAAGCTAAGCCTAACGAAGGTGCCCGACTCCATTGATAAGCTACGGAGATGGACTGAAACCGATCGAAAAGCTCGTACGGACCTTATATTGTCAATCAGCCCAAGTGAACTTTGTCATGTTAGACGTTGCACAACTTCAAATCAGGTTTGGAACAAATTAAAAGGTGTATTCGAATCTAAAGGACCAGCCAGAAAGGCTTCGCTTTTGAAACAACTGTTGTTCCGGAAAATCACAGTCAAAGAAACAATGTCGGATCCTCTTAAATATTTTTTTGTCGTTGTATATAAGCTGAAGGAAACGTAGCTGGATATTGCCGATGATCTCTTATCAATTTTACCCATGTACAGCATTCCGGACAATTTCGAAAATTTCCGATGTGCCATTGAATCCAGAGACAATTGTCGAATCCTGAAATTCTCAAAATAAAATTGTTGGAAGAATTTGAAGCAAGAAATGGAAACATAAATTCTGCATAACAGTGTACTCTATACTCTTCATTAAGAAAAGAATAAACAGTATTCAAAAATTAAATCTGAGAACTGGAATGCAAACCAAAACAAAGCAGCGAATCAGAAGTATTTTAGAAATCTGAAGTGTAATTACTGCTCAAAGCTTGGACATAAAGAATTCTTAAGTCGTAAGAAAATATGCAGAAATAAACAGAAACCATGCGTCTCTTCCATGTTAGTGAAATCTGATGAATATGCGTCGTCGGCTATGTGCTATATAAAAGGCCAGAATGAAAGAAATTCAATTTCCTGGGGCTTAGATAGCGGAACGATGAACAATCAATCCGCTATTTTCTCCGAAAAAGAAGCAAAAGTAATTGAAGCCAACGGAACTGTTCTGATGACAGTGATCCACAAAAGAGATTTATACTACATGAAACCAAAAATTGACTACTGGGAATTGAAATTTTAAAATTGGTAGCTATAGTCACCGAAATTCAAAAATGGCATCAAAAATTTAGACATTTAAAGGAAAGTAATCTAAGGATATCAAAGATTGAAAGAATGTTGTGAGGATTAAATTTTGATACAAAAGATTCCTTAAAAGAATGTAAAATCTGCATCCAGTCAAAACAGACTGTTGCACCTTTTTTCAAAAGAATCTAAATTCAAAAGTATAACTCTTGTCTGTGGACCTATGCGAGTACCGTCACTGGCAGTTTCGTACTATTTTGTTACTTTCATTGATGATAAATCAAGATATGTAGAAATAAATTTCTAGAAAACTGAAGAAGACGTTAAGAAAGCCTTCATAAGCTATAAAGCTTTATTTGAAAATCTGACAGGGCAAATCGTATTTTAGTTGAAACAGCCAGATGCCTTTTAATCCAAGCTGGATTAAATTATAACTTCTGGGCGGAAGCAATAAATTGTTCCATTTACATTCGAAATCGCTCACCTAGTAAGAGCATCGAGAATTCAACTCCATATCAACTTTTTTTTTGCATCAAGTCAAGTGTGTCACACTTTAAGGCATTTGGACAAAAACCATATGTGTTGAATAAGCGGTTGAAAGCCAAATTTGAGCTGAGATCGAACGAACATATCTTCATCGGATATTCAACATAATCGAAAGCATATAGGCTGTTTAATAAGAAAATCAGAAAAATAATAGCAAGCCGAGATGTGAGATTTATTAACAAATTTGAAAACCATCTGCCAGTGTCAGGAGCTGAATTCATTACTATACCTTAAGAAGAAAAAATTTTACTCTCAGCGAGGATATTTCACCTGATCTAAGTGATGCAATGAAAAGAGAAGCAACGTCATCGAACTCCCAAACAGAAACCGAAGTTTCGGATAGTTATGACATCATGCTTCATGATAGAAGCGTTTGTCATCAAGCTCCTGGAAGGCCTAGGATTTTAAGAACAGGCAAAAGAGGTCATCGAAGAAAGGAATATGTACAAGTTTCCATAATTACGGATTGTTTCGAAACAAACCCGAGCATTTAAAAGGCTCTCGCTGGACCGAACAAAACAGCTTGGAAAAATGCTATGAAGGAAGAACATGACGCATTAATTAAAGAAAATGCATGAACATTAGTTCCAAGATAAAAACTTAGATAGGTTATAGAATGAAAATGGGTTCTAAGAATAAAGTTCAAACAAGATGGAACTGTTGAAAAATTAAAAGATAGAATTGTTACAAAAGTTTATTCTCAAAAACATGGAATAGACTTTAACGAGAATTTTCCTCTAATTGCAAGAATAAGTTCAATCCGAACTATTATTGCTTACGCAGTTGAAAACAACCTCGCTGGATATGAGACTTTGTGAAGGCATAAGTAAATGGAGATCTGAACGAAAAAATCTTTATGGAATAACCAGAAGAATTTTGTATTTCTCATAATAAAGTTCAAGCTTGTTTACTAAACCGTTCTCTTTATGGTCTGAAACAATCAGGAAGACAATGGTACAACAAACTGGACACTAAGCACAAATCTCTTGGGTTTAAATTGTTAAATGCTGACAAATGTGTTTACCTCATGAAATCATCTTCTGCTGAAGCAATCATCATTGTATACGTTGATGATTGAATGGTGTTTACCATCAGCAAAAACATATATGTAAATATTTGGAGTGAGTTAGCAAAAGCTTTCAAAATAAAAGACCTAGGTCTTTTTTATTATTGCTTAGGAATTAAATTCAAACAAGATAAAAGCAGTTTAACCCTCCGAGCGTTTTACTTTTTGTGTAAAGCTATTCCGAAAGAGATCTACTTAAGCACAGCTAAAGGTCGCGAAATTTATACTTTCCATCCACAAAGACTTCAAAAATTTAGATTATTCTACTTTTCTTTCTTCCTTTTAAGACGCGGGTGGTCTACAACAGCTCCTTGGGTTGGGAATTTTTATTACTCAGGGAAGCAGTAAGAGGGGAGCGACTGTAATTGGAGTTTGGGGAACAGATAATTCATATCAGAACTTGGAAGACGTTCCACCAATCTATTGAGTTTAAATAAAAGTGTTTCAACAAATGAAGAATAAAAAATATCGCTTGAAAAAAATTGGTGGGTTAAAAGTTTAAAAATGATTGCTTACTTCAAACAATAGAAAAATTCTTTTTTCTGACATTTCTAAAAACTGTTTGTTGGAAAAAAAATCATTTTTTTTTTAATATTACAATTTTAACTCGGAAAGAGCATCCTATATTCATTATTGAATACGAGACCAAAAAATACAAGATAGTTTGCATGTTTTGAAAAATGTAATGATTAGAACAATGCCAGCTTGGCTAGATTCAAACAGTCCAGATCCAGAAATAGCGCCGCTCTCGTGTCATTTTCACACGCTTAGCGTTTACTCACGACCTGTGACTATTGACCAATTTTTTTAACAAGGGTAGGAATGGCGTATTATTATACAACGATGGTTAAATTTGTGAATTAAAAACTGATATTTCTTTATTCAATTATATTTTAAATTTAAATTAACAAAGTGCGATTTTTAATTGAAACTAAAATTTATTTAAGTTGATTATTATATATATTTTGATTGACATTAGAAAAGAATACCATGAAATTGCAGAAAGAGCTGTGAAACATCTAATATCAAGTGTTTCAACTTATATATGAGAAAAATCTTTCTCTTTGTACGCTGCGACAAAAAAAAAAAAAAAAAAAAAAAACCAGATCAGATGCTGAAGAAGACATTAGGTTGAAGATTTCAACAATAATTGCAGACGTAAAAATACTTTGCAGTAAAAAAAAATCACGGCCAAGTCATTAAAAAATTTCTTCTCATTAATTTGTTATACTTTAAAATACTGTTACTTTTGTTTATAACTCATAGGCTATATTTTAGGGGGAAAAAACATTAACCACCTTACCATCCATTAATTTTACTAAGACGTTTCTACTTTGAAAAAATGGAAATGCAAAAATAATTTTGTAAATTTGAGTAGGATAAAGGGCTTTGATATCCTATTTTTCTGCTCAAAGGGTTCCTTGATTGTAACGGTAAGCTCAAAGGATTCCCCAAAGTTCAAAAGGTTGAATACCTCTGCTTCAGCGAAATACTCTCTCTACATCCCCATTTGTGACTAGGTAACGTATTTTTCATGCAAAAAATAATTTTTTATATTTTAATGGAGTATATGTTATTCAAAATGTGAAAATATTTCTAACCATTATCGACCCACATTTAAATTTTCATCTTTCCTTTTCTTTAGTGTTTTCAAACTTTAAATACATATTCGTATTATATCTTTAAACGGAAAATTACTATCGATAATTACATCTTACATATCAGTTAATACAAATTCAGCTGTGAGAGAAACTTCTTCCCTTTTAATTTTGTCTTACAAAACAGTACTTTCGAAACACTTTAGTTCAGTGAAGTTAAAAGACATTTCCTCAAAGCATTCATTACAAATTTTTTAATCATTTTTAAATTTTAGAAATGTATCCTTAGTTCCAGGATTATAAACCTACAAAATTGTTAGTTAGTTTTTTAATGTTAATGGTACGAATTGATTATCATATTTCATACTATATTGAACTTTAAAAAAACCTGTAGCTGAAATGTTATCATATTTAATTTCTCGGGTAGTTTTACAGAAAAATAATGTCTGGCTGTAGATAAAGCATAGTATATGTTTTAATCTATAGAAAGGGTGATGTTTTTTTTTTCCAAATGTAAGGTATTTTTCCAAATTTAAATAAAATGACTGAAGTAGATCATATAATTTAAAAATGCACTCTATTTGTGCTGTGTGTGCTGGTTTCAAAGTAAACCACCTCACTTTTGAATAGCCGAGAAGCTTTTTATATTCAATATCAACATGAATGCAAAATTGCTTACGATTTGCTTCTCCAACCTTAAAGGGTCTAAAATATATGTCTAAGTTCAGGGCAAAATATTCACACTATGTAAAAATAATATTCATCTACTAATCTTAGTTCATTTTACAAATTGTACCTAAAAACAGCTATATGTGTTTATTAGATCGAAAATTCGTTTATAACAAATCAGGTTTAATTTTGGGTAATTTAAATTTCAATATAATATATATATATATATATATACTTTAAAACAAATGCAAAAAAAGTCAATTTATTCAAACTTGTATTTCATGAATAAAATAAATCAGAGTTCATATGTTCTCAAATAAACAAAATTGTAATCAAAGTTTTCATTCATTTTACAAAAAAAAAAATGCAAAGAATCGTATCTAAGCAATAATTTTAATTGTTACAAATGTTAAAAATATCAGAGACACATAAGAAAAAAAAATTAATATTTTATATTAAATGCTTAAACAAAACAACATGTCTTTGAATTACCTTAATGCCCACTTTCAGAACAATTTGTTATTTAAGAAAAAATTGTTTGTGAAACACAATATTGTGTATATATAACAGTGTACAGTTTAATTTAAAATTATAATTGAATTTAAAATTATAAAATTTTTAGCATTTGCGATAATATCACTTATATCTATTTTTAACAATCTGTGCATCAAACTATTACTTTATTATGTTGACGCTTTATTTAATATTATGTATAATATAACAAACTAATTTCGAACTGAATTTTAAAATAATTATTTCAGAAACTATTGTAGATATGCTCATAATTTTTGTATACCGAAATCTTAGTATCTTAGTTTTGCTTCCAAGTAAAAATTTTATTTTATATTCATCATATTTTTTAGCTAATTTTGGTTCATAAAGTACAGTTTTCAACTGCATTGTACAAAACTTATGGAATGTATGAAAATATGCTAAAGATGAAATATATTAAATTTTGAGTTTAATATTTTAATTATTTATTGAATTGTATGTTTTTGTTATTAATAATTTTTAATTTTGTATGTGCCATACACAAATATTTTTATCATAATTTTAAAAGCAGATTTATGTAAAATTCCTAGTTATATATTATTCAGATTTCGAAAAATGTCAGGATTTTAATTACATGTACTTCAGTTATCCTTTAACAGAAGATAAATTATAAGCGATTTTACACATGTGAATATTTTTTAAATTTGAATCTTCAAATAATTAGTAATCAAAAGTACCTGTGCAAATGCACAGTTGATACTTACACGTATGAATAAATATAAATGTGTGCAGACGCTATCAATTACTAATTTTTCAAAAATCTAATTTGAAGAACCTGAATTTGAGCGATAAATTTCATTCTTTTTCTCTTTGAAGGAAGATGTAGTTCAGTTATTTAAAATTCGGATGTATTTCGAAACTTAACATTACAAAACTGGGGATCGTATGTAAAATGTCCTGAATACCTTGCTTTGAAATTGTGAAAAAAAAACTAAAAGGTTTAAAAAAAAGTTTAATTTTTTGGTATTATTTTTATTCATGCATTAGAAATTTTTAAAAGTAAAAAAATACAGAAGCTTAAAAATTATTCATTTGTAATAATTGAAAATCTTAAAGCGTTTCGGATTTTGAATCTTTCTTTTTTTTTTTAATTTATGACACTTTATTATGAATTAATTATTACTTTAAAAACTGAAAGTAGTGATTAAAGTAAAACAAATGAAACAATAGAATATATTGTTTTCATATATTCTCCGAATTTAAACATAAATATTTTATAGATATATATTTAGCGAAGTTTTTCGAGATTTATAGATATAATATAAAAACTTAAATCTATCTGATAATTTTAATGTGAGGGGAAAAAAGGTGAGTTTTTAGCAATCAAAGAAAACATAGAAAAAGTAATTTGTCTAACAATACAAAATAGTAGGTTTCTTACTCTACCTGAATTTGTTAAAATTCCAGATGAATATGAATTAAAAAATGGGAATGAAATCTAATTTAACTTTAAAGCGTTTTCGGATTGATTTAAATCAAATCTTTTTATTGCGAAAGCTGGGTCAAAGGACGCATTTCTTTCACAAAACATATAAAATCTCAACCCAAGCTGACCGACAAACACTTACAATTGAAAGAAAATCTTACCCTCCCCCTCTTGAACATCATACTGTAAATTTTTTGGCTCATCACGAATTAACCTGTATTTACTCGTTTTTCGTAGTGTTATTTGAGTTTCCTTGCTAATTATCGTACCTTACTCTTTTTTAAAACGTGGATTCTTCCACTATCACTAGCAACTCATTACAAAAACGTTCTTCTCAGACCGACGCGCATCCCATCATTACAACTGACGCACTCACCATGGCTCAACCAGTCTCAATACCGGAAATCCAGATCCTCGTCAACAACCTGATAACATCAGACCAATGCCTACATGCAGACTCGAAGATAGAAGAGTACCTCAACTCTATCCCCCAAATCAACTTTTCCAGTCAAAAAGAAAAGAATGAGTACTCAACAAACCTATACTCCATACAAGAAGAAGTACGGAGTAAGTTCAATTCTTTTAAGTACAAGGAAATACGCCTAGAAACAGACAAATATAAAAATTTAATCAATTCCTGGGGACTCCCTGAGGCCAGCCGACCTCAAGCATTTCAACTCCAATCTAGGAGAAAAAATAACACCCCCATTAAAACTCCAATAGCAAAAAAGCAGAAAACTACACCCGAAGCCTCTGATTGTCAAAACAGGTTTCAAACCCTCACCATAAAAGAACCAGAAGAACAAATTGAGATAGACGAGGAAAACGACAAGGTCGTAACCCCAGCCCCACCTAAGAAAACCTACGCACCCCCCTTCACTGTAGATAATGTTTCAAACTCCGCCGCATTATTGAAAAAACTGCAAGATCTCACCGAGATTAAACTCACGGCAAAATTAATAGGCACAAGCCTACGTATATATCCCCAAACCCCAGCTGCCTACCATTTGATCAGAAGACATGATACTAATAATAAACTTCAGCATTTCACATATCAATTTCCAGAGGATAAAACTATCCGAGTTGTCATCCGAGGGATGCCAGCAGACATGCCCCCCGACGAAATTATGGACGAGCTCGTAGAACTAGGATTCCAACCCCAAACTTGTCATGCTATGACCAATAGGAAGACCAACCTCCCCATGCCATTATTCCATACTACTTTAACAAAAAATAGTATCAACAAAGATATTTACAACATAACCGAGCTTTGCTCGCTAAAAATTGAAATAGAATCCCTAAGAAAAAAGATTGGGCCCCCACAGTGTTATCGCTGCCAGGGGTTCTTTCATAACAGCCTGTATTGCACGAGGAACCCTAAATGCCTCAAGTGCGGAAACCCCCACTTAACCAGAGATTGCACTAAAGCAACTAACACTCCCTCCCCACCTGTGCTCACTGCCAAGGAGAGCACACTGCCAACCACATCTTATGTCCAATGAACCCCCTAAACCGCCCCAAAAAAAGAAGAAAAGAAGAAACAGGCCAACGAAGAGAGACAAAAACTAAAATCTGCTCTTAAAGAAAAACGCGAAGCCAGATTGGGAATGAGCACCGCACGCCCAGACAACCGCACCGCGCCAACATCATATGCGGAAGCCGCAAAAAGCTCCCCCGCCCAAGTTCCTCAACCTCAAGCACTCGGAAGTATTGGTGAAGCTTTTAATCAACTTAAAGACCCGGAATGTGTGCACATGTTCCAAATCATCAAAAAATACATAGCCATCTCCGAATCTAATAAATCCACCTCCGACAAGTTCACAGAAATGATGACCCTCCTCGAAATTGATAGTATTGCTTAATGTTCAATAGATCCAGATTAAATAACACATCACTACACCTAATGAGCTGGAATGCTAATGGAATCATCAACAAAAATGAAGAATTCCTACAATTCGTAAATGACAAAAACCCGGACCTCATTGCTCTACAAGAAACCTTCCTACGCCCCTGCAATAGCTTCAATATTCACAACTACTCCACCTACCGGTCTGATCGCCTAACCCACAGAGGAGGCAGTACAGCTTTATTTGTAAAAAAACTCCTTTCCTCATCACGAAATCACCATCTTCACCAACTCCATAGACAATACTACCATTAACATCGAAACGGAAACCCAGCCAATCACCATATGCTCCATTTACAGACCTCTAAAAGTCAGAGACCCAAACCTAATCCCTGATCTACAAAAAAAAATTTCAAAACAGAAACATGGGCATTGCGGTAGGCGACTACAATGCCAAGCATCATACGCTCGGATTGGAATTAATTACTCCAACTTCACCTACAAGATATCCTTCCAATAGTAATCACCAACCCACGACAATAGACCTCGGAATTTCAAAAGGCCTATCTCATTCAACAGTCACAGTAAAAAATGAACTCTCCAGCGACCACGATCCCCTTCTATTTACAATCAACTTGCAAAATTTCATCCCACTAAGAAATAACTATTATAAATTTACAAATCGGACTAAATTTCAAAATATCATTAAAGAAACCATCCCCGTAAATCCAATCATCAATAATACAGAAGAAATTGAAATAACCATCAAAAACTTCACCGAAACCATCCAAGCTACAATCGACCAATCCAGCGTCGGCAAACTCATCACCCACACACCCATTCTTCTCCCGGAGCCAATCAGAAACATCATTCGAAATAAGAACCGCCTACGCAAGAGTTGGCAAGAAACCAGGGACCCGAACATCAAGAAGAGTTTAAATAAGCTAACTAAACACATCAATAGAATTTTAAACAACTTCAAAAATGATCGACTCAACACTAACCTAAAAGATGCAACCACTGAAGACAGCTCCCTTTATAAAATCATCAAATCATTCAAGAAAAATGCTCACATCGCCATCCCACTTCTTCTTGGTTACCGGGGCCTGGTCTACAACACCAAAGACAAAGCAAACCTCTTCGTAGACGCGTTTGAAGATTCATTCCAAGAAAATAGAGAACCTTACTCCGAAAATCAAATCACAATAGTCAATAGAAGAATCAGATCCTACCTCAATACTACAACTACACCTCCCCCCACCACTCTAGCGTTTCCGGAAGAGGTTTGCGAAATAATTTTAAACCTGGATCCCAACAAAGCTCCGGGAGAGGACAAGATCAGGAATTTTGTTCTTAAATCCCTACCTACCAATGCTATCACTCACTTAACTAAAATATACAACAAGTGCATCCTTCATCAATACTTCCCCACAGAATGGAAAAATGCAATCATCACAGTAATCCCTAAACCTGGAAAAGATAAACATCTCCCACTCAATTACAGGCCCATCAGCCTAATTCCAAGCATAGCAAAAATCTTTGAAAAAATCATCCAAACAAGAATGCAAGACTTCGTAAACAGAAATAATATCATCCCTCCCCCCGAACAACACGGTTTCAGAAAAAATACATCCACTCAGCATCAACTCCTCCGAGTCACCGAACGCATAATCAACGGATATAACAACAACCTGATCACAGTGGGTCTCTTCCTAGACGTGCAAAAAGCATTTGACAGGATGTGGCACAACGCACTGCTATACAAGCTTATAAAATTCAACTTCCCCTACTACCTTATAAACATCACAAGAAGCTTCTCAAAAAATAGATCCTTCCAAGTGAAAATAGACCATCAAATCTCCAGAAGAGGAAAAATAACTGCAGGATGTCCACAGGGGGGCGATTTTGTCTCCTTTATATCATGCTATTTTCACAGCTGACTTCCCCACCTCTGCAACGGTGGACTTCTGCCTCTTTGCGGACGACACTGCCCTTCTCAGCCAGCACCGGAACCCCGAAAAAGCCACCGAAACATTACAACTTTATCTTCGTCGCCTTCAAACCTGGTTTAAAAAATGGAGAATAGCAATAAACACAAGTAAATCCTCCGCCATCATATTTAGAAAAGGAAAACCAAGAAGATCCAATAACCCGGACCCTCTAACTCTCTTCAATAACCCTATCCCATGGGTAGATGAAATCACCTACATCGGTGTCACTCTTGACACACGTCTCTGTTACACTAGCCACATCAACAAAATCTGTACAAATTTCAAGATCAAGCTCTGCAGCCTCCAACCCATTTTAAAAAGGAAATCCAAATTCTCCCTAAAAAACAAAATAATAGTCTTCAAACTTTTTCTCCAATCCATCCTGTCATATGCTTGTGCCATCTGGGGAAGCACTATTAAAAGCAACATCAACAAACTGCAAATTCATTAGAACAGAGCCATAAGACTAATCACCGGTGCCCCCACCTTCATCCCTAGGAAAATCCTGCACAATGAAACCGGCATTGAAAGCATCACTCAAATTATCCAGAAATTAGCATCTAACTTCTATACCTCACTGGAACATCATGACAACCCAACAATCAACTCTCTTTCAAGTTCCACCACCCACACAGGAACCCAAAAAACCCCTGCATACTCTCAAATCATACAACCATTATTTTAATTACTTTTATATCTTCTAGATCCATTATCCACCGATAGATGGCACTGGACCTGGAACCCATCCCCTTCACACAGACTACCATCATCTCTTCTCCCTTCTGACGAAAGCTGCCTTCCCATTGGACGGTGAGGTAACGCAAGCCACACCCACCTTCTCCCCCTCCACCAACTCCACCACGAAGCCAGCGAATAACTGACGAGCTCCGGCCCGGCAGATACACCAAAGCTGTCGCTCCATGCACTTCACAACAGGGCCTGCGAATGTCCGATGCGCATAAAGCGTAATCGGACGCACCAAAGCAGTTTCCCTCTATCACTTCTCCACAGGACCAGCGAACGCTCGAAGAGCTAAGGCTCAACAGGCGTACCAAAGCTGTTTTCCTTTCCACTCCCTCGAGGCCGGCGAGCACGCTCGCCGGATACAACAAAGCTGTTTCCTACCTCACTATTTCTCGATTGACTGATGACGCTTCGCTTGTTAGCCACTCTCTCCTCCCATTACTGTACTTAGGGAAAAAAAGATTCCTTCCTTACCAGTCGGCAGGTCCGATACCTATAGGACCACCCCATGTCGCAACCGATGCACTATTCACGGGACGGCAGGCCTAGCGAGAGCGAGCTCTCGCTAGGCCTAACCAGCAAACACCCAGGCACTTCCTCACCGCTGCTTCTTCCTCGATTGAGCCGCTTTCCCCCCCCCCCGACACTTTCGTGTCACTTTAATAACTTCATACAGAGAAAAATATCCCCTTGGTAGGGATTGATGCTCTATCTAATATCAGGCCCGTCCCCCTCTTGAACGAATGTCTCAACGGAAAATGTCTCAACCTTAAAGGGAAGAGTGGAATTCTCTAGTGAGTCATAAAACTTCCTGTCAAAATTCATTGTGTGTCAGCAACCTTCCACAATTATCTATCAAGATGTAAAACTTTCAAAAGGGGGGAAAGGAATTTCAGAAAAAACCGGCGGAAACGATCTTGAAGTCATCCAGTGAAGGCCGGAAAAGACGGCTTTGCCACTTTCGGTGTGTTCAGTGTCATACGGGATTACCCGGTTTAAACATTTTTGGAATATCTCTAACAGCGCGAGAAAAAGCGTGCAAAACGCTTAGAGAGGTAACAATATCCCAATGAAAATGCATTGGTGATATCTTACACAGGTACAAAATACAAGATGCCAAACTGTTGCTCCCCTCCCCCATTGATACAAACATTAAATTAACCAAAGAGATATATCCGCAGAATGATGAAGAAAATTCGGAAATGCAAAACTTACCATTCCGATTTTTAATTGGATCTCTAACGTCTGTCGTCACAAGACCAGACATTACTTACGCTGCTAATGTTCTTAGCCAGTTTAACAAAGATCCATGGAAAACACATTAGATAGCAGCAGAAAAGAATCCTGAGATACTTGAAAGGAACTAAAAATCAAGGATTAATTTAAAAACAATCTGCAAAACCATTAATAGGATATGTTGATTCTGACTGGGCCTCAGATATCATCGACAGGATATCTTGCACAGGATATGTCATTAAGTGTGCTGGAGGAGTTATTTCTTGGGAATCCGGAAAACAATGAACTGTCGCATTATCAACCACAGAGAAAGAATATATGGCTCTATCAGAAGCTACAAAAGAGACTCTTTACCCACAAAGATTTCTCAATGAACTTTCACAAGAGAATGAAACATTGAAAACTATGGTGTTTACTGACAATGACTCGTCTCAAATCTTGTTAAAAAAACTATTTATCATTCGAGCTCAAAACATATTGGCATTCGGCATCATTTTCTTAGAGAAGTATGTGAAAATAATTTGTTTGATTTAAAATATTTACATTTAATAAAATGCCTGCTGAAATGTTAAAAAAAAGTTTAAATAGTAATAAGCAAAATGTATGTGGCAAATTAATTGGATTAACATGTACCTGTAATTAATCTCATATATGTATATATTTATTAGTGCTTGTATTATATTTTAAGGCATTATAATATTAATTTAAAAAAATTGGATAACTGTGTTTGTATTTAAATAAGCATTGAGAGAAAAAATTGTTCGATATCATTGCATATTTGCTTTCCCTTCCCCCAACATAAAATAGATTGCGCTGCGCCATGTAAGCTCTGGGTGCGCATGCACGCAATGGATGGCGAAGTTCTCTCCTAAGTACTAATACCTCACTATGACTACTGATGCTGTTGAATCTGCAAGCAAGCGTGAAGTTCACGCAGCCGCGATCTCTTATATATTTTTTATTGTAAATAAACCAGCTTTTCGCAACTGTGCCATAGTTCTTACTGCGTTTATTTCCAAGAAATTATTATTTTAAAAACTGATCGTAGTGATTAAAGTAACACATATGAAACAACAAAACACATTTATTGTTTTCAAACAGTCTCTCTCTCTTCGAGTTTAAACATGGGTATTTTATCGATATATAATTAGAGTTATTTTAGAGATTTATAGATATGTTATAGAAACTTAATTTTTTTTTTTTTTTGATAATTTTAATGTGAGAAGAAACATGAGTTTTAAGCAAGGAAAAAAAAAACACAGAAAAATTAATTTTTTAACTATATAAAATAGCAGGTTTCCTTCACCCCACCCCCTCGAATTTGTTAAGGCATCAAATCAATATTAATTAAGAAATGTGAATAAAATCTATTTTATTAATGTGATGGAACTTCAAAGTGGGTTTTGGATTGATTACATAAAATGGTTATATCGCGAAAGATAGGATAAAGAATGTGTTTAATTCAAACCCAATAAAATCTCAAACCAACTTGACATACAGACACACTTGTAGATGGGGACAAAAGAAAATCTTACCCTCCCTTTCTTGAACGAATGTCTCAGTGGAAAATGTCTCAAGGGCAAGAGCGGGGTTCCTGAATGAGCCATAAAATTTCCTGTTAATGTTCATTGTGTGTCCACAGCCTTACCCAATTATCTATCAAGATTTTAAACCTTTAAAAGGGGGGAGCTAAGTAATTTCGACAAAGTAATCCTTTGAAGTTGAAAAAATACGTCTTCCTGTGAAGGCGAAAAACCCGTCCTTACCGCTTTCAGCGAATTCACAGCAACATGGGGAAACACGGCTTAAACGCTTTTGAAGTATTTAGAACAGTACGGGAAAACCGTTGCATAATGCTTAGAAGGCTAATTTTTTTCAAGTATTATCAAAACTTCCGGAAGAAGAGATTCACTTTATGTTTTGTTATAACATGGCAGATAACATTTTGGTGCAAATAGTTATCGGAAAAATTTACAAAATGGATTAAAAATTGCACATTTTCCATTTGAATTTACCAGATTCTGAAAGAAAAAATTTCCAGAAATTATGTAATTTCCAGAATAAAAATTATACGAATTATCTAAAAATAGAATATGAACTGTACCATTCTGATACAATTTACTAAACATTAAGAAAATATACACTAAACAAAACATACTATAAATTTGGAATTCACTGTATTTGATATTGCTTCAAGTAATTCAAATACGAATTACTTTGGTATGACATTTGCTGAAACAAAGCTCTAGGCTTGTAGAATTATGTGTTATAAATTATTATGCTTAGCATTGTGTTTATCTCAAAAGCGATTTTCAATTAACGTTAAATCTAAGAACATCATTTTCTTCCTAGGTGTGCACATTCTTATGATAATTGGAATATTATTTTGTGTTTTCACTTTGAGTCACCTCTTTTATTGGTGTTTCTTCAAACAAGGATCGTTACACGACATAACAGGTCAGTAAATTAATTTTTTAAACATGTAAAATATGAAACTGTTTTACACTGAAAATGAAAATGATTATTATGGGGAAGTGCCTGTTGGGCGTTTCAAAAAGAAAATTGCTTATGTAAAATTTATTGAGGATTTAAATTGCATGTTTTACTGATTTCAAAAAAAAAGATTACAGCTTCAGATATTCCTCTACTTTTATTTATTCATGAATCACTCTGTAGTAAAAGCCAGAATGATTTGGAATAAGTTGTGGAAGGAGGGAAACTAGTGGAATTAGAGTGTTGTTAAAATATATTTTCGCGTTTAAAAATGAAGAGTCTCGTCAGACAGTATCATACTACTAATCGGAAGAAACAACAGTTAAGAACATTTAGAATAGAAGTACATTCGAATAAATACTTAAAATGTTGGCAGCACTAATTTTTCTTTAACTGCATCAACATCGAACCCCTCCACACACACACACCTGTGGAAGCTGTGGAAATGGTTGCAGATTTACTGTAAACATTTATACTAAGCCCTCATAGCTTAGACTCAACTAGAATAGGTCATAGTGTTCACCTATTCTTTCGACCTATTTTTTTCCATTTTTCTTTTTTTAACTTTTATTTCTTAAATTCAAATTCTTAAATCTCTAATTGTGCTTGTTAAATTTTTACCATATGATACACTGAGCAGAAGTGGCAATCTCGCTGGAGCTCGATTGCTACCTAATTTTAGTGCATCAACATCGATACAAATAAATATACATTTTAAGCCAAGTTATCAGTCTTGAATCTGCTTCAAAAAAAGAATTAAAGTATCGTTAATTTAGTGCTCAAATATAAAAGAAGTAATTTGTTATTATCGCAAGTTATTGACATTAAGCGTTTAATTACATTTTAGTCATTTTTTTTCTTAGACTACAGCCACGCGACGAAGAAATAGCAATGAATTGTCTTGATCGGTCCTTCCCAGCAGAGGAAATCTAAAAATTTCTGAGAAGACTTGGACACTATTGATGGACATATTTGGATGTTTCTGTAAGTATATAAATTACTCAATAGGTTCTATATGAGCACGTTTTATATGTATTTAATTTAAGATTATTTCTATCGGTATATAAAAGTTACCGTAGTAATCTCGCACGATTTCTTATAAAAGGTATGTCCTCATACATTCAATATTGCGTTAGATTACCTACATTTATATTTAAGTATTAGTTAATATACATATCTTTTTTAACTTAAACATATAAAATCAACTTTATGAACTACAAAACTTATATTAAAAGATATATTTAAAAGAATGTTGCTTGTGATGCAATGGAACGTCTTAATTACACAAGAGGCAAAAGCACGTTACGCCTGAAAAGTCTTTTAACAGAAAATTAGTTCTCAAAAAGGAAAATTGTCCTAGAGATGTATCAGTACTGCTCAGAAAAATGGATGGATGACTCCCAAAATTAATGGAAAATATGGTTATTTTACTGTGGAATAAAAGACCAGGAACACTTAAATTATTTGAAAATTCAATATTGTAAACACGTTTAAAGGTCACTTGATGGATTCTTTAAAAAAAAGCTGAGTTGAAACAATTGAGATTTGGTGATAATTCCGGTCTTAATGACAAGCAGAATTCAGCCGCTTGACGTAAGCATTCAAAAGCCATTTAATAATTACGTAAAAGGAAAGTACGAAAATTGGCTGCATTTGGAAAACCACATGCTTCCGAGAAAATCAAGAAGGCAAGTGATTCGAAAATTACAAAATGAGTATCTCTTGCCATGGAAAAATGTTTCATCTGAGGATATGATACATTCTTTTTAAGATTGTTGCATTACGAATGCTATAGATGGAACGGAAGCAGACACCATGTGGGAAAATGACGAAACCCAAATCTGTTCCGAAGTCAGATGTGACAGTGCAAAACATTTTCGGAACATGATATTCACAGTAATGCAATTATTGGCTCATGAAAGAATTTATAAGTTATTAAAGCTGGTAAAAAATCTTAATTATTCACTTCTTACAAGTTCTTGTTTCAAAATTTTTTTTTTTTTTTTTTATGAACCGTCTTACACTATTTTTTTAAATATTTTTCACAAAATCGTGTAAATAATTTAAGATTAACTTAGAATCGTTGGTGACTTAGGATCTGAATATAACGGCATATATATATATATATATATATATATATATATATATATATATATATATATATATATATACAACTAAAAAATCAGGAATACAAAGGAGTTAAGAAGACTTATGACAAGACCATCAGTAATTGGCTTAAAATGGATTGTACATGTATAACGAAAGGCGATACAGATATGTGATGCAAACAAAGTATTGTGTGGGGGTTTTATTTCTATGAAATAGAGAGAAAACACGTGGAAAGGTGCTCCAGGGTAACGATTCGGTTGCATCCAAATCGTATAAGTTATTGTTTTGAAATGATGCTCGATGTTAAATAGGGCGTGTTGTTCCGTCGATCAGCTCAGAGTACCGATAAGCTTGAATGTTAAAATGTTATTGATAAGAATTTGATGAACTCCTAAAGAAGTGCAATCTCCATATTCCGGATATAAAAAGTAGGCCTTAGACTCGACGTTTTGTGTTATCCAAATAAGTCCTATAGGATTTAGGTCAAGATAATATGTTGGCCACTCCACACGCTGCATTCTTCAACTTTAAAATGTTCGACGCAAAACTAGCTATCTGGTATTATCATCCATTGAAATAAGGAAATCATCAATCTCTGTTGCGTTAAGTGTGACAGGAAGTGTCAGTTTCTCGTCTACATACCTTTTGGCCATCAAATTTTTATTCTGAATTATATAATTTTCAGTACGTCCACTTGTGAAAATTCCATATCGCCCCATCAGACCACATAGTCTGTAATGTACACTTTACTAAAGGAATTTAGGGTTATTTCGAGTGATCTTTTCTCTCTGACGGATGTCATACTTCACTCTGAATCGAACAATTTAACAAAAAGCACTTGACTTCAATCACGGTTCACAGTCACTATTTCAGTACCACCTTTTCTTCGGGCCACACGGGTTCTAGAGGCCAATGGAATACACACCACTGGTCTACGTTTAGAGAGGCTCAGCTTGATGAAGCCTATTTCGGACTGTTCGATTTGACACTCTTCGTCCTATTGCAAAAGCAACTGTCATTCATCTAAGCAGCATTTCGTGTTCAACAGGGTATATCCGTCAGAAATTGCTGCGGTAAGAATTGGGAGAGTTCACTTTTGTCATCGTCTAACATTCCCTTTTTCTTGGAATGAGCGCCACAGCCTTCAAATGACACTTCTTGTCCTTACAGCAGCGACTATTACACTTCTTTGTGTATGAACAGTTCAAGACTCCAAATAATACGCCATCCATAGATTCTCGTAAATCACCTTGTAGTGACATTTACAAGTGATATTCTTTCTTCAAAACAAAGGCTGAGCAAATGAGTTTCTCAGTTGACATAGAAGAAAGAAGCTTCTGCAAAATCACAATTTCTGCACTTATATCTTGTTGTCATGATTCCTTATTTGGATTTGAAGATTACTTTTCTTTTTCGCTATGTATTAACGTATGTATATTTTACTTGACATTAATTTTCGATATAAATTTTCGCATATATTCTTTAAAACTATGTGTTTCCTCAAATTTATATATATACATACATATGTAAATATATATTATATATATACAAATATATTATATATATATATATTATATCTATATATCTATATCTATCTATATATATATATGTGTGTGGTGTGTGTGTGTGTGTGTGTGTGTGTGTGTCAGTGTATGAGAGGGCCTTTATAACTACATTTTGTTAATTTCCTTTTACTTTATATTAATATTCAATTTTAGAACTCCATTCAGAAACTTCTGCCAACAGTTTCATGTGTTTTAACTGTAGCTGTCTCCTTGATCCCAGATTGGTATGAATGCTGGAAGAATGTATTTCGCGCTCTCCTTTGTCAGTCACTGGTTTCAAGATACTATGTCGCTCAACACGATAAACTGAAATGCATTCCATTGTGGTGTTAACTGGCCCTTTTTTGTGTCATAAAACAGTGAAGGAATATCAAAAATAATCTTTAAAAAAGAAAATTTAGTGGGCCGTTTGCTTATTTTCAAATTCTCTAATCAAGAATGAAATGCCTCACCAAGTTGCTTCATTTAGTTGACAGAGTCACCACCGGGAAAATCTCGTGGTTTTTACTTCGCCATGTCTGTGAAAAAACTTTAGCCCTACTCAGGGATCAAAATTCAACAAAATGAAAAGCTATGTTGCGGCACAAAGTTTATCACCTAAATTAAATATTGCAAAATTTTAAGAAAAAGAAAATTTATCTACTTTGTACATTTCAAATCTTTTGAATATTCCAAAGCTGTCCAATATTACAAGTTATCTAAATCTATTAGACAAAATGAAGTAATTGTTCAAAAATAATCAAATCCTTCATCCAAACGTAAGAATGAAAATGTCTCGAATCAAGAAATTAAAACACATAAACGTGAACTTTCACCATCAACAAGCATTTTCACGCATTATAATTACCTTTCTTCAGCAATGGATCAAATGTGAACTTCAAGGAGTTTAAAATAGAAAATATCGAACTAGTGGAATCACCAAACAGGAATAAATTAATTAGGGAATCGGATTTCAAATTAAGTGGTTTAACCTTGAATTTAGATTGTAAGTTATTAGATATTTACATTAACTGTGGTTAAAACTCTACACGAAATTTAAAAAAGAAATAAAATAACCATTTTTATACCGAAATTAAAGACTTTTCCTTGTAGTACAAAGTTGAGGATTATTTTGTATACATATATTTCTTAATTTTAAAATTTAAATCCACAATGTTTGAACCGTTTGTATTGTGCGTTTTGCCATGCAGTAGATTCTAAATTTAAATTAAATCTATTAAATAAACCTTGTGTCGTAAACTAAAAGTATTACGTGATATACTGTTCCAAATTTTGAATTTCATTCAAAGAATTCTAAAAATTTGTAAAAAAATTCTGCAGAGGGTTCCATTTGGTATACTCCTATATGTAAAACCAATTTTTATTTATCTCCATTTTTAAGAACTGTTTGATATCTCATACTAAAATACTTGTTGTGATCATGAGATGTTTTGATAGGATTGCTATTGTGTTTTTTTACTTAATTTTTATGAAGTTCGAAAAGTTATCAGAGATTTATTTTAGAATTTATCTCTACAATAATAAGAATTTTATAAATACATGGCATGATGTGTTCCTGTGATGTGTTTATTTCCCAAATTTTGAAATCATTCAATTTCAATGTGTGTGGTTTCTGAAAACTCAGGCACAAAAAATGTAATATTGCATGAAATATTATTCAAATATCTTATTAAAATTATTTATAATTTGTTTTTTTAAATTTCGTGTCATGTTTATAAGATGATTCCAAGAATATTATACTTTGATATGAGTGATAAAGGTTTTAAAATGAATATTATTATAAATATTTTTGAATCGCAATACTTTTGGAGTCAAGTGAAACACGTTATTTTATCGAAATAAATAATAAATGATAAATATGTTGTTTTGAAATAAATATTTAACATTTTTTTAAATGAAGGTATATTTTTAAACTGTGTTATTATTAGTAGTAACTTATGTTTTTAAATGATGTTTTGTATTAAAATGAATGAATTTCTCGGTTTTTTTTTTTTTTTTTAGGTGATCTTTGAATTATAGGTGTTTTAAGAAATAGATTATTTAGTATATAAATGATAAATAATCTAATACATTACAAATCTTTAAATAATTACAAAGCAGTTGCATGAATTTTGATTACATGGTTTAGTAATTTTCATAGAATAGCTCACATAGAAAGATTACTATGCAAATAGCATTTTAAAATAAATTTGGATTTCATCAATGATTATTCTTAAGTGTTTTTAAATTTTTGTGTTGTGTTTGCTATTAAATACTGTACTAGTGATATAATACATGTAAGCACTTTGAATTAAAATTTGATAAATTTTCATATATTTGATTATCATAACTAATGGTTTGATTTAAAAAAAATATTAGATTGTTTTGTGAGTGTAAAATTAAATATTGTGCTAAATGACTACACCATGCTCAATTGTATATTGGAAATTTTCTTGTTTAAAGTATTGAATATTCTTGTATTTTGTAAATTCTTAATTTATCAAAATGCCATAAAACATAATTGTTATTTGTTTTTATTTTTAGGTTTAAAAATTCCTGACAAACTGCGAAGTTTTGTAAGGAACTCGAAATTATGTTAAATTTTTAAGCATACACAAGAAAACTGATTTCACGCATTTGTTTGGGAACGTTGAATTTTAAATTTTGAATGTAAACTTTATGGAAAATAATAATGATTTTTCTGTGACTATTTATCTGTTTACTTGTAAACAATTAATTTGTGGTCTCATTACTTATCTCTTTGTGAGTTAATCACTCTGAAATGGTGGTCCCAGGGATTCAGTTTAGCGAACGAAGGAAAATGTAGTGACCTATATTGCAACATTCTGTTAACTTTCGTTTACTTTACCACAAAACATTTTTTAATTCTTATTCCTCGAAGAAAAGAAATTTAAAACAGTAAAAAAAGTTCTTTTGCAAAGCTTGCAAAGAACAGATACAGCAAAGTGTTACTCGCTTTGTAAGAAGAACAGAATCCTTTGCCTCAGGCATCAGATGTGAATCTTGAAAGTAAGGATGATTCCTTCTAAACTGAAAAGATCTAGGAATACAGGTTTAGAAATGATTAAAAGGAAATAAAAGTAATTGTATATACATCCCATAAAAACTTCAGAATAAGGAGGGCCAAATTTTCTTTCTTTGACACATCTGTCTATCCCATTTGTGAGAGGGTATGTTTTGAAAGCAAACAATTACCATGAATGGCTGGTTTATGAACTCTTACAGAACTGCTCTTTCTCTTAATTTTACTTAAAATAGCCTTATAATCCAGTTTTAATTAATATCTTATATATATATATATATATATATATATATATATATATATATATATATATATAATTAAAAGAATGCCCGCATGGAGAGTAAAAACTTTGTTTAGTTTAAAAAGCTCCTTTCTGATGGTTAGGAGTAACCTTCAAAAAAAAGTGAGGAAGAAAACATCTTTACAGCATATGCAATAATAAATATGCCTTATTTTAAATAAAACTGTATATGCATTTCAACTAAATTTGGTATATTAAGTTTATAACATAGTTTTAGCATTAAATTATGAAAATCATATATATGAATAAAAAATTATATTTGAATAAATTAGCATATTTTCGTAAAAATTATCACTCTTTGAAATAAAAATACAGCATCATAAAGTTCTCATCTTTTCGAAAGTGTTTCGTGATCCTAATATTTCTCAAATTAACTAAAATAACATATTTTTTTAAGAAATAATTTATTATTTCTTCGAAGGAGTGTGAAACAAAGAGTTTACAAATATGATGTCCCAGAGGATCGATGGTATATTATTTTTACCGGATCTTAAAAATCAGGAAGTAAATAAATATTAGATTTACCGCTTGATATTGTGTCCTTTTACTATTATTAATTCATATCAGATGAGTTTTAACAAAAATTTTATGTTTTTATATACCGCTCGTGTGCAGGTCACCTTCACGAAAATATTTCAAAAAAATAATTTAAACTTAAAACTTGCTTCAAATAGAAATAAAAAAAGAAAAAAATTTGAAACAAAATTTGATTTGAAAAATTAAATACTTTAAATTTAGTGCCTGATTCGATCTCTTCCTATCCCGTTTGCACGTTACTTTAACGGACACCTTGAAAATAAATATTTTAACCAGGAAACTTGCCTTTCATAGAAATAAAAGAAAAAGTTAGAAATTTTTAATCAAGTTCCTGATTGGAACTCGTGCTATTCCATGTTCACGTCATCTTAACGGAAACCTTGAGAAAGTATTTTAACCTTCAAACTTGTTTCAGAAAGAAATGAAAAAAAAAAAAGTTAAATCCTTTCAATTTAGTTCCTGATTAGAGCGCTTGGTATCCCATGTGCACTTCAACTTAACTAAAAACCTTGAGATGATATTTTAGTCTTCAAATTTACTTCAGATAGAATTAAAAAACATTTTAAAATGGTTTCCTGATTAGAACTCGAAGTATCCCGTTTGCACGTCGCCTTAAAGGAAACCTTGACGTAATAACATTTTTACCATCAAATTTGCTTTAGAGAGAAATGAGTAAAAAGATTTTTTTTAAAAAAATTTAGTCCTGATTGGAAAACTTGTTACCCTGTGTGCATATCACCTAACGGAACATTGATTGAACATTAATTTAACTGTAAAACTTGCCTTAATTTTTTTCAAGAATTTAACCTTAAACTTTTTCAATTTAACCTTAAACTTAATCAATTTAACCTTAAACTTTTTCAATTTAACCTTAAACTTAATCAATTTAACCTTAAACTTTTTTGAAGAAATGAAAAGAGCGAAAGTTTTTTAAATTTAGTTCCTGATTAGAACACGTAGTAATTCGCGCGCACGTCACCTTAACCTAAACCATGTTTCAAAAACATTTTTCCAAAAAAGTTTCTTTAAATAGAAATGAAAAAAAGTTGAAATAAAAAATTTAGTTTCTGATTGGAACTCCTGGTATCCCGTGTGCTCGTCACCTTTTTGGAAATCTAGACGAAAAATATTTTAACCTCAAAATTTGCTTAAGACAGAAATAAAAAAAAATCAATTAAGTTCATGATTAAAAAGTCCAAAGGTTTTGGGCTTCCCCACCTGTCTAGATCTGGAACCAGTGCAGAATAACGAAATTTTGAATTTCATTAAAAAATCAATAATTAAAAAAGTGCCGGGATTGGATCTTATCTTTAATCTTATCCTTAAGAATCTCGCTTTAAAATTTCTTTTTCTTTTCATTCTGCTCTTTAATTTTCAATTGGAGAACTGCGACTTTCCTATGGCTTGGAAAACTACCGTGGTGGTTCCTATTTTCAAGTCGAATTCTGATGATTAAAACCCGATATCTCTTTTCAGTTCGCTGAGCAAAGCATATGAATGTGTTATTTTGAATCGCCGGCCCGGATCTGCTTAGCCAGAAATATTATTATTCCCGAGCAGCACGGCTTTGTTACACAGTGCTCCGCAGTTACTCAGAGTCACTGAACTGGTTCAATATATTTTTTCAAAAAACCAAGCAATGGGTATGCTTTTCATAGATATCGCCAAACGTTTGATAAAATTTGGCACGAAGAGAACATTTCCAAGATGATGCGACCTGGAATTTCGCACCAACTTATCAAAATTATTTCTCAGGGGGAAGAATATTATTGAGTAAGAGGTCAATAATTACAGGAGTTTGGTCACTGCTAAGTTCGTTTATAGAAGAAATATCTGAATGAGCTAGATTTTTTGCGACTGCGAAATCAAGAATGGAGCTGTGCAGACCTCTGTGAGGGAAGCGCGTAGGTTTATCAGGAGCTATAATATGAAGAGTCGAATCAGCCTCCCAATTGCAAATGACAGAACAGTTTCTGTTTGCTCTGCCAGAATTCAAGCATGGCTGTTTGGCATTAAAGTTTCCAAAAAGAATAACTTTATAATTTTGAACGGGTTGGCATCTAAATCAACAGTGTTGATAGTACCATAGGGAGGTCTGTAAAGGATAGAGGCAGTAATGAAGAAAATACTTAGTAGACAAATATTTATGGAAGCATTTTCAAAAGCTTGAGTGTTAAGGCTGTTTTCGGCAAATGTTAAAGAATAATACTCAAAGTTCAAACACATTTTCAGGTAGAAGAAATGTTTCAATACTAATACAAATTACTATGGATATAACACATATTACTATTTATTAATTGGCGTTCTTAGAACTTCAATTTTTCAAAAAAAAATATGCAATTTTTTGCATTTATGTAAAATGGATATTCAATTTTATATGTTAAAGTATAAGAGAAGAAATGTTCGAACACATTCTCTACAAGAAAAAATTTATTGATCCTAGTAGAATTGATTCAGTTAGAAGTATACACTTCTCTCTATCGATTAGCATAGCCAGGTTTATGACGTTATTAATTAATTTTTTAAGGTTTCAAAAGAATTTTTATTTATTATTGGCGTACTTCGAACTCGCTGCAATAGATGGCGCCTGCACATTTTTTTCTGTAGAACGTACTCTTGGCGAGGAATGCTTATTTCTGGCGAACATTTACAGTTACTTTCTGAAATAAAATTATAACAACTTGTAAATAGTGACTAATGGTAAATAATTGGGAAAACTTTATGATTCACAAAAAGCGAACGCGAAGCTTACGAGCTAACTAATAAAATACTGTCCTGTTTGGGAATATTTTGTATGTGCTCATAAAAATTTATTTGCATGAAAAGATGAATTTGAGTTATTGATAAGACGTTTAATAATAAGGTTTGATTCTGTGTTATTGACAGGGTGTTTGAGAATAAGTTTTGAATCAGTAAAGTGAAAGGAGAGAAGAGAGAGAATCTGAATTAAATTAATATTGAACTTTTCCGAAATCACTTAAAAGTTACTTAAATTTTCTCTAAACCTTAAATATTATATCAAAATCCAAATTACTATTTCGTGAAGAATAAAATATGAAATTTTAATTTAGTTACTATGATGCACTGGATTAATTTGTTTTTTTTCCAACAAAGGTTATTTTTCTAAACATAACTTAATTTTTTATATTTATTTATTATTATTTTTCAAATTGCATTAAACATCTCACAAAATTTAAGCTTAGAGCCACTGAAAAAATTATTAGTAAAATACTGTTACTTCAGCTGAGTTCCAAATAATTTATACTGCGCCTAATACATTGTATTCATATTTCAATTTATGTTGCAATGTGTTTTAGAAAGCATGTGATGAAATTACTGATTGCTCAATAATATTCCTTGTATTCGTATGAAAGAAACAAAATACAAAAATATTGCTTCAATCAACTGTAATTTTTTCTTTGAAAACATTGACATGTAAAGAAGAATGAAAAACAAATAAATAGATAATGATAGTAAGGAAACTGGAAATCAATTTCACTTTTTCGAGGTCGACGCTATTTGAAATTGTAAATAAACAATTATCTTAAGTATACATTGTATTGGTAACAAGTGTTATTTCTGTCATAAATGTAATTATAAGTATGCATTATATTTTTAATTTATTTAGTAAATAAATATATATTTTCAGAAGATTATGTAGATCAGTTAAAAGTTTTGCATCAGTTAAAAGTTTCAATCTCATCTTCCCACAATCTTTTCAAAATTATTATACATTTTCCATAAAGAAAACTAAACTGAATCCTGTGGAAATGCACTTTCCACATTCGTTACAAATATAACCGTTTCGAAGCCCAATCATTGATGCTATAAATTGATAATCACAGAAACATAGTATATACCTATGATTCCTACATGTATTTTGTCCACTGCAACAAATGTTATATCATGTTTTTCCTTATCGCCTCAGAAACTTCCCTTCATTAGGCAAATACAAAGCACCCGGACCTTGTATTTGCCTAATGAAGGCAAGTTTCCACGTGATATTTTCTTATATTCTTGTGATCTTTTTATTTCCCTTGTATTTTACCGTCTTTGATGAACACGGGTGACACACCCCCTGGATACCCCAGCGATACTTCTCTATTTTCAGCCTTCCTTCTTGTCAATCACTTTTTACCTACTATTCATTTTTAAAATGTTTGGACCACAATTACATCTTGCTTGGCGCAGCATAACTACATCTGGCTCTTTCGCCATTAAGTACTGCCATCGCATCCCATTGTTTTTGTTTGTACATTGCATCATAGTGCCCTACATTTATAATTTCAGACATAAGTTGACAAGTATAGATTTACTGCAAATGACTGTTGTAACAAATATTGCATATGACCATAAATGATTCATTCAGTAACAGGAAGAAAAAAATAGCTTGATGTAACTCTTTTTTATGTAACTGGTGTACGAAAACAAATCGCGTAAAATTTTAATTAAAATAATCGTAATTAATCTATGTAATATATTAATCAGTGTAGAACTTCATACTTTATAATCGCTAACATACGTTTTTTTTTTTATTATTATTGATAATTAAAATCGGAATTTTCAATTTCATAACCAAGTCCTCGAATAGCTTTTTAACATAAGAAGCGCAATAGTTTGAGATCAACGCAGTTTACACATATTAGCTCAGATTTATAATTAATTCAAAGAATATCTATTGTAGTTGAATTTCACAGATCAGCTATCTAACATAAAACAGTATTCCCAAAACAAAATTGAACTTTTTTTTTTTTTTTTTTTTTTTTTTTGGTTTATCGGAGGGTTTCATCCCACCCCATTTTCCTCCAAATGAAACTATTTTGTGAATTTCTCCTCTAAGACAACTAGAGGCTTATGGCACAAGAGACAACAATGTGTATTTGCGATAAAAAGTGTTTATATATTTATATTAACATATATACTGAAAATTTATGAAAGAATAATTTCAAATATTTAAAAAGACAAAAATCCAGAAAGAAATGTAAAAATGAAAGAAAAATAAATAAAAATATGGAACCCAGCAAGTCAAAAAGCAATATCGGGCTGAGGACCGAATAAGCGGGGTTAAACTAGTTTAATGGTACCAACCTTATATTTATATTAACATATATATATATATATATATATATATATATGTGTGTGTGTGTGTGTGTGTGTGTGTGTGTGTAATTATAAATTTAAAAAACATTCACATGTTTATGTTTAGGTGACGAGCGCAAGAGATACCACGAGTTCTAATCAGGAACTTAATTATAAAAACTTTCACTTTTTTTTTAAATTTTATCTGAAGCAAGTTTTAAGGTAAAATTTTGACACATTAATGTTTATGTTTAGGTGACGTGCGCACGGGATAATGCAAGTTCTAATCAGGAACTAAATTTAAAAAACTTTCACATTTTTTTTTATTTTCCTACCTACCCAAGGTCTTAAAAAGGGAGAAGAAAAAAGAGGAGGGGGATTCCTGCGGAGGAGCGAGAGAGCGTTACAGCTAGAAGTTGGAGGCGATTGCCTTCTCTTGCGAATTTAGAACTAAATCGAACTACGTCGGATATTAAGATATTGGTGGTTTTTCAACTATATGTGTTTGGACTTGTGCTGTGTAGATATATGTGTTTTGCCTCGGTGCTATGTAATTAGATGTGTTAGCAGTGTGTGTAAAAAGAATCCAGGCGGAAACGCCTAAATAGAAACTAATAATCAAATTTGTAAAATAAAGAACTATCTTCTCTTAAGCTGTGCGATCCCCTCACGTTACCACTTCATTCTACGCATTCTGGGATCACGACGTTACAGTTAGAATAATAATATATAAATTTGGTGGCAGCGGTGGGATATAGGCATTTAAATAAATAGATGTCCGAACCCATGCTCTAGTTTGACTGTATTTACAACGCAAATAGACGAAGCAAAATTTAGAAGTGCTATTCCCAGCGGTTTTTCTACAAGAGTGATCGACAATTGCTTTTCTACAAGAGTGATCTACAATTGCTGTTCTACAAGAGTGTTCTGCAATTGATGTTCTACACGAGTGATCTATAAATGTTGTTCTACAAAGTGAAATCAACAGTTTTTGTTCATCAAAATTGTGATAAGTGATAAAGATTCCATACGTGAGAAGGAACGACCATCAGCTACTGGGTTTCTTCTACAAGCGAAAGAGAGGTGAGTCTTTTCTTTGAGATTATTCTCGGGGCAGCATATTTTTATATCTTTTCTGTGCAGAATTTTGTAGAGTTTTATATATGCTAAGAAAATTGTGACACTCTGCCAAGAGATTAAAATGGTGTTTTTCTTGTAATTGAATTGGATAATTGTGTAAATTTGTTATTTTATTTTGCGTATAAGTTAAACTCTTAATTTATTTATTTATTATTGTTTGATGGGTACAGTCATTACATATTGGGTATTCATTTTTAAAATTTTGCTTGTAATAAGGTGTGATTAATTTACTGAACTTGTAGTACTGTTCAGAGCATTATTTTTTGTGATATTTAAGTTTAGATTTGAGTACTGCATTTACTTATACATTATGGCGTATCTTTTGAAGGTAAAAAAAGATGATATGATAGAAATAGCAAGGGAATTGGGTATCGAAGCCCAAAACAATTTTACAAAAGTAGAAATTATGAATAGAATTATTCAAAGTGAGTTATATGAGGATGAAATAGTTAAAGCAGTGATGGAGGGAGTCTTGGAAGAAAAGCGAGAAAAAATGGCATTCGAAAAGCGTAGACAAATTAGGGAATTTGAGCTCGAACGAATGAGACTGGCTAATATCACAGATAGGACGAGTGTATCGTCGGAAAATTTAGAAGGCCAGGGGGTAAATAGAAGGGTGAATTTAAAAGATCTGGTGCCTAAATTTGATCCTAAGAATGCTGATAAAAATTTATTTTTTGAAATTTTCGAGAGGCAAGCCAAAGAAGAAAAGGTAGCAGAGGAAAGATGGGTTTCACAGCTGATTCCGTTACTTCCGATGGAAATCGTGGAATTAGTGGTGAAAGAACCACCAGAGAAGGGTGACAATTACCCTCACATAAAAAATTTACTCTAACATAGGTTCCAACTTACACCTGTGGCCCTTAGAGATAGATTTGAATCCCCTCAGCGAAGACCAGGTACCTTGTGGTCTGATTTAGTGTTTGATTTAAGGTCCTACCTGGACAATTGGTTAGCCGGGATGAAGGTAGATGATTTTGTCGGATTTAAAGAGTTAATGTTAACTGAACAATTAAAAAAGAGAGCTCCCATAGAGTTGGTTGACCATTTCATAGACTCATGGGATGAATTCAAAGAAGCTACGATTTTAGCTGAAAAAATTAGATCATTTCGAGACTGTTAAAAAAGTTCGTAGAAAGCAAGGTTCAACAAAAACATCGGATCGTAAGCCTTTTCATAAACAGCCATTTGAAAGTAATAATAAATTAAGTCACTTTGCTGGCAAAGGTAAGGCCATTGGTTCACCAAAAAAGGATTCATGCAAAGATGAAGTAAATCAGGAAAGCTCTTATTTTAGAAGAGAGAGAATGAGGGAAAGAGAGAGGCAATTTGAAAGGTAGAGGCAGATTATATGCTACTACTGTAACGAAAAATGTCATATAAAACCATCCTGCCCAAGACTGAGAAGAAATAGTTTCGAAACTGTAGCAAATTTAAAGGTTAATTCCGTAAATGAAGATCCATTCGAAAAATTCAAAGTTAAAATGGAAATTAATGGCGTAGATCGCGTGTGCTTGAGAGACACGGGATCATCCATAGATGTATGTGCCCGGAGTTGGATAAAAGAAAGTGATCTTCTAGGGGAAGAGGTTTGGCTAAAAAGCCTTTAGATGATGTATGTCACTGTTTTCCTCTGACTAAAATTAAAATTAAAACGATAAGAGGTGAGATCTATACCAAAGCCGCGATAAAACCTGACGGTCGCGGTGACGACCCCTACTTGTTAGGAAATCGGACGGCGGAACTTATTGATTCTAGTGAACAGGGCATACAATTAAATAATGCGGTAGTGACGAGAAGTGTGGGGAAAATACACCCTACCGAGGCAGGAAAGGAAGTAATCGCCCGGGGACAAGTCGACCCCCGTTAAAACTCGTTTCCCCGTCCGAAGGAAAAGAAGAAAAGAAATTCGAAATTCCTCCATTTGAAGGAAGAAAAGTGATAATTTTAGCAAAAATAAATGGTTCCGAATTTGAGGTGGAGCAGAAACAATGCAAGAATCTCAAGGTATTATGGGATAAGGCCAGATCAGGAGTTGATAAAGAGTCTAGGATTTATATCGGAAAATTATTTAGGGTAACGAGAACTAGGCAAGGAGAAGAAATTAAGCAAAGGTGCATGCCCCTGAAATTCAGGCACGAAATTAGCAATATGAGCGCTGACGAAGAAGAGGGAGATATTGAAATTCCGAATCAGGATAAACAATGCATGAAATTTGACTATCGACGATCGAATGGGGTAACACGAGCTGAATTCTTTCCATTACCAAATATGGAAGAGATTGTAAAGAAAGTAAGTGCGGCACCATATGTTACGGTTATGGATTTGGCAAAGGGGTTTTTTCAAATTCCTCTTACACCTAGAGCTCAGAAGTACGCAGCATTTGTCACTCCATTTGGCTCTTACATACCTAAAAAGATGATGTTTGGTTTAGTATGTGCGCCCTATTATTTTTGTAAATTAATGGCCCAGGTTTTGGAAGGGTTAGAGCAGTTTGCCTTACCTTATATTGACGATATTGCCATTTTTTCACAAAATTGGAAAGATCACGTAAAACGCATTGACATTATTCTAGAGAGGTTAAAAAAGGCGGGTTTGAGAGTGAAACCCTCTAAATGTAAGTTCGCGCAGAAGGAGGTTTTGTTCCTGGGACATAAAATCGGTTCGGGGTGCAGATCCCCGAGGGATTTGAAGATAAAGGCCATAAAAAATTTCCCTCAGCCTACAACTAAAACACAAGTGCAATCTTTCCTTGGATTAGTTGGCTATTACGCTCATTATATTCCTAATTATAGCGCTATAGCTTCGCCGCTAACAGACGCTTTGAAGGGAAAAACTAAGAAAGAGAAAATTTATTGGGATGACAATTGTGAGAAAGCTTTCATTGAGCTAAAATCCAAACTTGTCTCAAAGCCAGTTTTATTCGCCCAGGATTTTTCTAAAGGATTCATCTTACAGACAAACGCAAGTGAGGTGGGTGCGGGAGTAATTCTGTCTCAAAGGATTAAAGATGAAGAGCACCCAATCCTTTACTTAAGTAAGAAATTTTCAAAAGCGGAAAAAAATTACAGTATAGTGGAAAGAGAGTTAGCCGCAATAATATTTGGCTTAAAACGTTTAAAACACTACTTGGATGGACAAAGATTTATCATTGAAACTGACCACAATCCATTAAAATATTTAAGCAAAATAGGGAGTACTAACCCGAGACTTCAAAGATGGGCGTTGAGTTATCAACCTTTCAACTTTGAAATCAAACATAAACCAGGGAAGCTCCATGGCAATGCCGATAGATTAAGCAGACTAGAATAATATGTGTTTTTTTTAAAAAAAAAAAAAAGAAAGAAAGAAAGAAAAAACTGCATTTTTATTTGTACTTTTTGTAGATTAAATTATATATATATATATATTTGAAAATCTCTTTGCCTCTTGATAAGGTATAATGGAAGAAGGTGTATACAGGAAAAGTTTGAAATAATGTTCAGATATATAATAGGATCGCTATATAATTAGCATTTATCTTATTTTCTTTAAAATCAAACCTGTACATTAATATGTAGAAATGTTTAAAAAAAAATCTAAGATTTGAATTTAGACTTTTTTCTTGTGATGTATTTATGATTATATATTTTTTTGAATTACTATTTTTGTGTTTGTTACTGTTAATTGCTGCCCCGACTTATCTCATTGGATGGACTAATTTTCTCTGTGAGTATTCATTGCAGTGCGGGACAGTATATGACAAGTCCAGTGAAATGGACATTTTAAGGGGGAAGAGAGCTGTAGTGTAGGTTATAAATAACCCCTCCACAGACTTGTTTTGAACCCCGTTTTGTTCCCAGCTTCCCCTTCATTAAAAATATATAGCTTAAAAGCAATAAAGAACAAAGTCAGGTTGCTTGGGTCAGCCACATTCATGGACTCTGTTACACAGGTGCGGCAGAGTTCAATCCTCTTTGTGAGGTATTGTTTATCCATGTCATTGATATAATGTGAATTTATGGCTAAGCTGTGTGACGGCCGACACCGACTTGCACGTGGGGAAGACTGACATTGTCCGACTTGAGCGAATAGTGTTGCAAGGGACAAAATCGGAGTTTGTCTTTGATTGGGTTGATCTTTCAAAAAAGGAAAATAACTCAAAAGGAAGGCGGGAGACAGACCTACCCGAGGTCTTAAAAAGGGAGAAGAAAAAAGAGGAGGGGGATTCCTGCGGAGGAGCGAGAGAGCGTTACAGCTAGAAGTTGGAGGCGATTGCCTTCTCTTGCGAATTTAGAACTAAATCGAACTACATCGGATACTAAGATTTTGGTGGTTTTTCAACTATATGTGTTTGGACGTGCTGTGTAGATATATGCGTTTTGCCTCGGTGCTATGTAATTAGATGTGTTAGCAGTGTGTGTAAAAAGAATCTAGGCGAAAACGCCTAACTAGAATATTAAAATTCAATTTGTAAAATAAAGAATTATCTTCTCTTAAGCTGTGTGATCCCTTCATTCTACGCATTCTGGGATCACGACGTTACAATGTTTATGTTTAGGTGACGTGCGCACGGGATACTACGAGTTCTAATCAAGAACTTAATTAAAAAAAACTTTCACATTTGTTTATTTTGATCTGAAGCAAGTCTTAAGGTAAAATTTTTACACATTAATGTTTATGTTTAGGTAAAGTGTGCACGCGATACCACGAGTTCTTATCAGGAACTTAATTTAAAAAACTTTTACATTTTTTTTTATTTTGATGTGACACTTTGTACTTTCTAAAACCCTCTCTCTCTCATGTAATTTACCTTTTCGATTTTAATACTATATACAGAGAAGAAGTTTTTGGTCCAAAACTGGCTCTCTAAGAAGCATATATTCCAGGTATGACACTTGAAGAGGACTTTTTTTCATCTATTCTCACAAGGCGATCACCATTTTTAACACCAAAGCGTTAAAAATATTTTTTGAATGTTTTAATATTACCTTCCACTCTCAATATCTAGATTTTTTTGAATGTGTTTGATCAAATTGCAATAAATTTCAACATATTCACTTTCCTCTTTCAAGCATGACAAATGACTGAAACTTTCATTTTCTAACTGAGTTGTAAACAGATTTAAATTATTTTCAAATAAATTAATGCTATCTACTAATCTAGGTAATAATTCCTTTCTCCTTTATAATTTTAACTATAAGGTCATTGAGTTAGCTTGTAATATAAACTAAAAATGCAAATTCGAAAGGCTAATTTTGGTCAAATAACAGGAATCTTTCATCAGGTAGTTCACTTTTCGAACTTTAAAACATTAGAAACTGTCCTTTTCAATTTCCAAAAAGTACTCGGATTCTGCTCTCTAGAAAGCCAGCGCACTTCACAATAAATGTTGAGTTCAATATTCCAAATCTAAATATACACAATATTCTTTGAATTCTCGTTTAGTTAAATCTCTTACTGTAATTTTATTCACACATTTCACTACCGGTAACATGTTGCATATTCAAAGTTTTTGCACAAAATATATCTTGGTGTATAATGCAATTATACTTTAGTATAAGACGATCAAAAAATATTTAAGCAAAGTGCCATTGACTTTAACTATCATTGATATCCGCCAGTACACATACTGATGAGTTTCCTACAATCTAACCTTAAGATTTTCTAGGCACGATTTTACTTTTCGAAATATGACTGATCCTCTTGTTTGACCAAGCAATGACTCTAGATTGGAAAGTTCTTCAAAGACATTAAAATTATTTTGTCACGTATCGGAAAAGTCACGTTTTGTCACGTACCGAGGTACGTTAACTATCTTTCATTTTGATTCTTATATTAATCAGGTTTTGAAAAAAAAAAGATATATGCCAGTACTTAATCCGTAAAAATCAAAGTACCAGAAACTACTATTTTTTGAAACTACATTGATACAAGATTTATCTTTCACGATCAATTTAAATTTTTTTATATAATTTAAATTATTTATGCAACAGAACGTTGAAAACATATG
>BMAW01039667.1:0-85803 GCA_019974015.1 Nephila pilipes | reverse complement strand
AAATTACCATTCAAAATAACAATGGCTATCCTAGGAAGTCAGACAAATAATGATAACCTCGTCCCCCCTCATGAAAGGTTTTTTGACAAATCCTGCTCAGTGTTCTGCGTAGTTTCTCCCTAGCTTCATTTTCAAAGTAGTAGAATCATTTATTGGTTAACTTTGAAATTACCTTAAAACCACCAAGAGCCATACTACTCGCACTAGCCATATTATCTCAGATACTTTATATCTCGTATTTGATCAGAATCTAGAACCTTAAGCTAAAAATTCTAATGTAGTGAATATTAAATTTACTGCTTCTTAGAAGTGTTAGTTAGTAAGTGGTTAATTATTAGATTAAATCCAACATTAATTACTGAAGTATCTTATACGTATTTACATTAAATGTAATCGATAGTATAAGAATTGTAATTTACAAAAATACATTGAACTTGAATATGTGTATGAGAAGGATTTCACTAATTAAATTATGTTGAGATTAAATTAAGTTTTCGAAATACATATCTTATTCAGGACTGTACATAGATTAATAAAGTATAGGAATCTTTAAATAATATTAAAATGTCTTGGGAAAAGTTCAAAGCTAACTCATTAAACGAATTTTGTGTTAGTATTTTGTTTAGATTCAAAAGTAACAGGATTCTTAAAGATTGATTTATTAATGATTAGTTCATATAAGTAAACAACTTCTTTTTTTTTATTCTGCATATTATGTATAAAAAAATTTCTCACAAAATTGTTGAATAGAAATTTATTTCTCACTCTACAATCCAGCTTATTTAAAAATTGCAAGCAAACAGTACAATTAAACTATAATAATATATCAATTCATGTAAGCAAAATACAAATAACGGTAAATATTACGTACACATATTAAGAACAATTGAGATTTAATTTACATTAGTATTCCAAAAGAAATAACATTGACAATTCAATTCAAAGGTGTTCCTGCAAAAACATACAAAAAAATAAAAACAGTTGTTTTCGCCAGTTTCCTTCTAATTTGATTCGTAAGTCATGCTTATTTATTCAAATTGATATTTAACTACCTGTATTTAATTAAGAAATCTACTGTAAATTAGATAGCCACACATCTAATAGAATGGATACCAAAACAAGTTGAATATTTAAGCAGTGTAAAATTAATTTCCTTAAAATACCTTTAACTATTACAAGCACAATTTAAAATAAAAACAAGTATTAGCCTTATATAAGATTTCAAAACACGAGAAACTGCTTAAGTAAATAACCCTCGGTTAAAATTTAAAGATCTTCTTACATCTCTTTATAAAAAAAAAACCTGCAATGAAAAATTAAAAACTTAGGTTTATAAAAAAAAACATTACTTAACAAAATAATAACTAGCGAAATGTCTTATAAAATAACAAATTTTAATTATTTTGAATCAATTTTCTCCAAACAAAGTAAAACTCCTTTGTTCTTGACAAGGCTTTTAAATTCAAATTAAAGTGCGTTAGATTTTGTAAGATAGTTGTAAGTAATTACATAAACCTTCACATACACACGCAAGTTAATTTAACTGAAAAAGTTCACTTAAGTTTTATCTTTTTTAAAAAAAAATCTAGTTTTTTTTATAGAAGTTTAAAATAATGTAATATATTTAACAATCGGTAAAGAATAGTTTGTTAATTTTGTATTCATTCTTACATCAGCTTTAAATTAGTTTCAAGTAGAAACAAGATAATGAGATTCTTAAGCAGGTTCCTATTGTCTTCAAATTTTCTTTAAAAAAAAAAGTTTTTTAGTGAAAAAGAAACATTTCTATAAAAATAAATCAGCGTTTTCTATAAATTCAGAGATATGAATTGTTTCCTTCTCCAGATAAATTTTTAAAACAGTTTATCCTATGAACAAAATAGAAAAGTTAATAGGAATAAGGATAATATTTAATTCTTGACTAAAAATCTTTTTGTTTATTTTTTAATTACTTATATCTTTAAAAAACTTCCAGGAATACAAAATTAATAGCAAGTGTCAATGCCTATCAAAACTTTTAAAAGGAAAAACAAAAGGAAAAAGCATAAACTCATCGCAATTATTTAATATTTTTTCAATACAAAGAAATACGGTGAATGTATGTTTCACGCATATACAAATAAACAATATTTAGAACGCTCTTAATTTAAGAAGCTCATTGGAAATACGAAATTTAATTATTCAATTGTGATTAATCCATTTTCAACGCCACTAATATGTTATACATATCCATCTATTGTTTATAATAAAATTACGTTTTGGTAACAGAAACTCTTCATTTTCACCTATTTTAAAAAAGTATTTGTTAGTAATAGTTCAATAATATATTCAAATTAAATAACGAATTACCGTAATGAACACTTAATGGAGCTTTCTGATATTACTTTTACAAATTTTAACGATAGTCTTTTAGGATATTTTAATTTTCTGCGTAGTGTTTATTTTGATTTGAATTGATGCCATTGTACATCTAAACTAGGGTTACTATCAACCCTACCATTTTAGGTTAGTGGACAAACAGCTAGGATGATATATTAGTTAGCGTTTCTGCCTTCTACAACTCACTAAGTGTAGTAACTCAAGTAAAAAAATGACGTTTAAGAGTCAAGTAATAGGCTCCAACCATTGTCACTTCAAAGACAGTCACAAAGAAAATTAAAGGCTGTAGCACGTTAAGTTAACATGATAATCATTATCAAGTCTCGTCATCTGATATAAATTCGATTGCGAGTTCCTTTGCAAATAGTTTCAATGTAACTTGAGAGGTGTTATTCAAACCAACCAAAGCCCGCTCAAATTAACGATCAGACATCATGTAACTTCCTTAATAGAATCTAATGCTGTCATTCACAGAATAATAATATTAATTATCTAAAATTCCTGCATATATTTTGAGGATTACTAATACCATATTTGCATTAAAATATCCTATTAAAGGGAAGAAAAAATAATTTTATGTTTTCCAAAATTCATGAAAATTTTTTATGGGAACTATTCAATGTCCTATTCAGTAACATTTGAATATTCATTGTATTAAAATAAAATTTATTTTCTAATGATCGTGGAACTTCCATTCACTTCATTATAGATTTTACTCGAACTACGTACTTAATTCATAACTATATTAGGAAATTTTATTCCATAAGGTGAAAGAATACTTTGAAAGATTACATTATTCGAGGATTTATAATTTTTTTAAAATATATATATATTTAATTCTATTCATTCGAAATTTTCATTTTCATACGATTAAAGAAATATGAATAATTTTGTAAGAAATTAAAATACATACCATAATACATTCTATGGAATATGTTAATTGGCCAATTTTGAATGGTATCCATTCAAAATTGTCCATGATTTGAAAATGGCTAAAATCCAAATTCCATATTCAGACGTGTAAGTCTCAGATTCAAAACAAAGTAATAAATGCAGCGACGCTCTTCTACTACAACGTTAGAGGTTAAAGGGCCTTACTCAACCAGCCCGATGAGATATCTTTTCGGCCTGATTGGTAGGCCCGTCGTCTTCGGACCCCTTGGTCCAGGGTTCGAATCTACGCTGCCGTTTTCGCGACCGCCACAAGTGGTGACCCCGGACAAGAACACTAGATGGCAGCAAGGCTGCCTGTACCTACTGATTGCATATGCCCGACGATCGTCGTTATTGGTGACTCTGGGCTTTGAGCACTAGGTGGCAGCACGGCCTATACCTACTGTTTGCATATGTACCGATACAAAAGCACTGTTTGCATATGTTCCGATGCAAAAACACTTGTCTCTGGTGTCTTAAGACAAGCGCGTGCAACTCGCTACTAGTGATATTCAGGTTCTGGCGCACGTTTCGGCGCCTTCTGACAAAAAGACCTTCTGAACAAAATGGAGCACGTTTATCTCCATTCCGTATCATCACGCTGCGTTAATACTGGAGGGGGAGTATTGCAGCGACGCTCTTCTACTACAACGTTAGAGGTTAAAGGGCCTTACTCAACCAGCCCGATGAGATATCTTTTCAGCCTGATTGGTAGGCCCGTCGTCTTCGGACCCTTTGGTCCAGGGTTCGAATCTACGCTGCCGTTTTCGCGACCGCCACATAAATAACAGATATTATTGATAGCAATATAGGAATTTTAAAGTCTATCCAAGTTTTAAACAACATTATTCTCAGACTTGTTGATTTACATTAATCTTAAATTTTTTTTAAGCATAAGTGTAAATTTTTATTACATAAAATCGCTTAGTTATAGCTAATCATATTTTAAGTTTTTATATATTTGGAAGTGAAATAATAAGCAAAATCATATTGAAATCAAAATTCATATACATACTCATCTTAATGCGGTAAACCCTGAAATTTGTTATGGAATATTAATTAAGATTATAATTTAATTTTATTTAAATTATTTAAGTCGTTAGTGAGTGAATAAGGTGAATATCATATTCATATTTGTTTTTATTACAAATATTTAACACCTATCAAAACATTAATACATTAATTATATATTAATAATATATTAATTATTATTAATTATATATTTATAATTAAATATTAATTGTACCTATAAAAGCACATATATTTAATTAAACTATAGAAAATACTCATGTTTTTATTAATTGTTTATTCTTATAAATGCTGATATGAAACACACTTGTACACCAGAAAACCTCTACGTTTTAGTTTAACTTTTTCTAAAGGTTTATGAATTTCAAACGTTATAGTAAGAAATACTGTTGAAAAAATTAGTGAAAGAACACACAGTAAAAGTAGTCTAAAAATATTATGTGCTAATTTCCTTTTTCAACCCAAACTAAAATGTATTGGAAAAAACCAAATTACATCGTAATCGTATGTGTGTTTATAAGGAATAATAAAATATAAATTAATAACGTAATAATAAAAGAAGTCATTGCTATCATCAGGATTTAATATGTACTTTTTATTGACCTATTAACGCATACATCAGCTCAACTAATACAAACTTATAATTTATAAGAAAAGAACTTTAAAAAGACATACTTTAAATGCACAATCCATTTCATTTTTGAATTGTAGTTTCCTTTTATTGTTCGAGTCCACATTAAACACGATAAAATATATCCTAAATGCATTCTAAAAATAATAAAGCTATTATTATCAGAATTATGCTACACAACTTTACAAGTTTTCAAAACTATGATCCAAAACACCTTAAAAGGAACTTATTTCTTATTTTAACGGAACGAAACTTTCCTAGACATGTCTGCAGTTACAGACGCAATCTCGATGAAAGATTATTATTTCTTAAAATTATAAATCTTTTAAAGCTTTCAATGATTTTTCAGCAAATAAGTAGCTATATTTATTGACACATTTATCCAATTTAAATTATATTACGCAGCATGAACCTATAATTTAATAAAATTTGTTAGGACTTTTAGTGAATCAAGCGTTTTGAGGAAAACAATTCATCCAATTTTTCTATTGCGTTTTACATTTTTCATAATTACCGGTGATAAGTTTTCCTATTTAGTTCAAGAAAATTAGTAAAAAGACAAAATAAAATCTATAAATATCGGTACATTTAATATTGATTTCTAAAAAAATTAGAAAAATTAAATAGGCAGCAGAAAAGTATCTTTCAGTCAATGTATAAATCGAAATGATAGTACTAATTATTCTATAATTCCAGGATTTCACTACATTAGCAAAAATGATCAGTTTTAGTTTCAGTGACAATTAGTTGTTTTAGCAATTGATAAATTAGTAAAATTTGCTAAAAATTGATTATAATTAAATAAGTAAGAAATGTTTTTATTGCCTGAATATATGCCATGTTAAATCTTCCTGACAATTTCTAGATATTTAGATACTCACGCGAAATTTACACGGCATGAAGAAGCTGCTGTGATATACAATTGGTTAGCTTTTTAACTCATTAATGCAGAGCAAGTACCGGTAGCTGTATGTGTTTAAATGAAGACATTGTACATCAATTTTCTCATACTCAAATTTCACTTGAATTGTTGCCTGATGCCTCGAGCAAGTGGAAGAAATGTATACTTATATATTTCTGACATTGATAAAGGACGAATTGTAGCCAACCGGGATTACGATTTATCTTATCGCAATATTGCTGCTCACGTCGATCGAGATGCCATGGCTGCAGAATACGCGGTTTAAAGATTGTCATACGGAACGCCGTGCTGGATCTCAATGGCCTTCTAACGATTACAGCCGAAAAGACAGACATGTTACCCACATAATCTTAATGGATAGTACAATAGAAGTTCAAATAACCCATGACTTTCAGAATATATGTTCCTATAGTCTATTACTTATTAAATATATTTAACCCCATTAATGAAAAATTGTGCCCCATTACTTTATTAATTTAGACCCGTATTTTGTATTCAAGTTTTATTAGCTTTATAATATATTTCAGTAATTTAATACTGATGAAATAAATTCCATGAACCAATTCCGGCACCCCTTAACAGGTATTTCTCTATGCAAATTTAAACTTCACGCAATGGGAGGACTTGGAACTTAGACAGATTTAACAAGCATCACCTCTGTAATTTTGAATCTCCAAATTCAATCTAACTTCAATGCAAACAGTGAACCTAAAATATCTTCCTCTAAGTAATACGTAAGTTTTAAGAAACAAATTCTTTTATGGAAAAAATTTTTTTAAATTTCCCTAATTACTAAACTCTATAATTTTTTCGAAAATAATATCTTGTAATATCATTAAAAAAAGATTATTCGCTGCTTTTGTGCATTGTTCTATATATTAGGAGTAAAAGATTTTGTATATTTATTGAATGTTATCTTTACAAATGGTACAAAAAAATGCAAATATATCTGAATATCATGTCCCAACTCAACTCAAATGGAAAGAAAAACATTTTGACTAAGAAACTAATTTTGCAGTTCAATAGAATGATCAAAATATTATTAATAGGCACTCACAAAATTTAAGCTCCACGAATAATTTTAAAACAGAAATGTCACACAAAAGAAAGTCATAAATTCAGTATTTTATTTTCCCCAGCCTATCCTGGTATCCTTATAGTATTATGAATATCGCGCAATATTCACAGAATTACATCCGATACCTGAATTTTATATTTCATAATTTTATAACAACACAGTAACTTCGGAAATAAAAATTATTATTTGTATTATGTGTGATTTTAAATAAGTGGTAAAATATGATGAATATTTCTATTGTGTTTCTTGATCTAATTAGACGAAATGCAAAAAAATTAAAAAGATTTATTATTTATTTGATAATAATTTTATTTTCCAATTAAAAAACTAATCGACTACACAACTAATTCGATTGCTTTTATTTTTGTTCCACTGAGAAGCAACACGAGGGCTATTGGCGACGGACATCATAATTTTGAACTTTGGTCAAGTGACGAGGATGACTCTTGACCTGGCATCTCCCTCTCCAAATCTCCACGCCATGACAGAGGGAGAACTTGGAACTTCGTGAAATTTAATATCAATTAGTCTAATTACAAGGCGGACCTTTATTGGTATCAGAACTAGATTTAGTACTTAGATTTGAATTAGTTTGGTTTTATTTACGTCACACCAGAAGCAACACTTGGGCTATTGGCGACAGACGTCATAATTTCGAACATCGGTCAAGTAACTGTAGCTCTTAAATGTTAGTTTATATTCCACTTATTTGTAACTTCACTTAAAGTAATTATTTTTAAGTGTAGCTTAAACATTAAAAGGTATCATCTAAAGAAATCACGTTAACAGAATCATGGGTGTAATTTCTTACCCCAGTAAATGAATTTTATTTTGTAAATTTAATACAGACATGTAAAGGAGATCATGTACATTGTAAGAATTACATATTTCATGAAAATTGTTAAATTTCCTTTTTACAATTATTACAAACAATAATACGTGCTTTTTACAAATGAAGTTAGTACATATTGTACGAGGTATGGTTATTAAATAACGAGACTTACGCTGTAACACATTTTGTTTTGATTTCATATATATTTACTTATTATCACTTTTACTATGCACCCCTCCTCTATCCCTACAACGTTTCATGCGAATCTTTCATTGCTCGAAACAGTGCTGGAAGTCTTCTATTATTTCCTTCACTGCTTCAACGGATTCAAATCTTGTTCCTTTTATTACAGATTTCACATTAGGAAACAGATAGAATTCGCATGGTGCAAGCTATTGCGAGTAAGGCAAATAGTATAACACTTGGATGCTGTACTTGATTAGATACTTCTTGACAGACAATGCGGAATGACTTGTCCTTCCATTATTCGGGTCGTTTTTTCCTTATTCTTTCACAGGGGCTAGCAAGAACTTAAAGGTAGTAATGTAGATTCTCAGTGAAGATAGGTTCTACCAATGAATGGAATGGTGATTCGATTCAGGGACATAAGAAACAAAACAGAATTCATCATATATATAGATACCTCCTACAAAATTTATGGGGTGTCGGCAGGGATACCAATAAAATTAGTGGGATATTGTTCAAGATGACTACAAGTAAAAAAATACTAGACGCTCGTCTAGAGATCAAGAAAATTTCCCAGATGTAGATGCTGATGTGGACATATGCCTCTGCAGCAAGTATAGCCAGTTTCAAGACCCAGGAGAAATATGATGGCATCAATCGGGATGAATATCCCATTACAGAGAAAATGTGTTCTTCATCCACATTCACTACTACAGTTTTTCTTCAATAACGAGACAATATGCATTGTTTGCTTCTTCGTAATTGTGATCATCATTTTTTACCACTCGACCATTCCGAGAATAACGCCAGGGTGATCTTCGTGCAATCATCTAAATTATGTTTAATATAATTTTTACAAATTCTGAAACTTGAATTCAAAATCTAGGAGTGTCTTTTTTTATTATTCTGTGTGTGTGAATTCATGTCCGATGGTATTTCAAATCAGTAAGCGTTTCCTGGACTCCTGATTGAATAAATGAATGAGTAATTAGGTTTCGCCTCACAGTTAACGTAAACATTAATCTTTTCCATGAAATTGGGTATAACATTCTCATAAAAATATTCATTGTTTAGTCTCAGTGAATTATGAATGAATAGTAACTTATTTCTTTGCAGGAAAAAAAATTGGGTTTCGAAGACAAGTGAATTCTAAATGAAGCAAATTGAAAGTGAATTCTCAAAATAGATGATTTTATTATTTTTGATTCTCTGATTATTCCACTGTATGTCTGAATACTTTTTTTAGTTAGTATCTATTTTAAATGAATTACTTTATATTCCTTCATGACCTATTTAGTTTTGTTGAAAATTTTAACAAAGGGATTTCAGGATGAATTGATAAATATTTTTTTTTTTTTTAAAAAAAAAAGTACTTAAACAAATCATAGAATTTCAATAGTCTGAAAGGAAGTTTATTTATTTATATGATTTTCACAATTCATCTATTTCAAATTTCCTCGCATTTACATGATTGGGTCAGTGTATATTTTTGATATATATAACATATATATATATATATATATATATATAAGAAAATTAATTAAACGAAAATCCCCATAAAAAGCGTATTTTGCCTTAAAATCAATTATTATTATCACGCAAAAACTATTAGGGTATAAAGTTTCGAATTAATACATTCTATTTAACTATTCACAAATTAATTTCAAAATGTCGTACCTTGCTAAAGGACGTAGGAAAGATATTTTTATCCTCACGGAAGAATAATATCTAAAGTCTGATTCTCTTCAATGGCAGTTAAGAAACTTAAAGACTTAATCATTGAAGATACAAATTATATTGAGAAAATCATTATAGATTTGTTTATATGTATAATGGAACAGAAAAAAACAAAAGAAGAAATGGAAGAAAAATTGCGCCTTGAAGACCTTGCTACTGAAGAGAGAAAACGTCAATATTTACACGAAATCAAGCTAGAGCCATTAAAAATAGAAAATCAGCTCTAATTACACACAACGGTTGGCTAAACCAACTATTCAAAATAATTAGGCAAGAAAATATCCAAATTTCTCCATAAATATGAAGTTAAAGAAAATATTAACTTATATTTAATATTATTCGAACGTCATATGCACCGTTTAACTATTCCAAAAGAACATTGGGTTTAATATCTGTTAGGACTCTTACCTTCCAAAATTTATCACATTGCACCCTCCCCCTGAACCAGAGAAGATAGCAAACAACTATGACTAAGTAAAAGAACTGCTGCGAAAAAGATTTAAATTAACACCAGAAAAGTTTCGCCATTTATTTACCATGCATGAAAAAGTTTATATTCACACTTGAACCGACTTCTCTCTTCTCCCGATGTAACTGAACCCCGAACGCTAGCGCGCGTTCCAACATCCACTGCTGATATCCGATAAAATTAGGTAGCTATTTATCTTGCTCGAGGGAGCTGGTTAATCCAAAATCACCTGTACATAGTAATATTGTAAATAGTCTTACTTCATCTAATCAAGAATAAAGTAATAATTCAACTTCGAACTTCTTCAGTGAACTGGTAAATGCCTACATCGAACTTTTTCCTCCTAGACTCCGAAGCACCAAGAGGTGTATTGTTCAGACGGTTACCTCCTACATATATATATATATGTGTGTGTGTGTGTGTGTGTGTGCACGCGCGCGTGCGTGCGTGCGTTCGTGCTTGTGCATGTAAACCGTAATCATTCGATTCTCTAAGCAATACCCGAAATTCTCAACATATTTGTGAGAAAAAATGAATGAGGATTTTGAAGAGTACCTGGTCTTTTATCCTGCACTGAATTAGCCCAATTTTCCATAATTTTGATGGTGATCCATCCGTTTTACTGAGCATGTACAATTACGTTATTGGGAAACTTTTCGGTTCGAGGCATTCATTTCCTGTTAAGAATCAAAATAATCAGAGATAATTTATGGTCGTCTGAAATAACCCACAGCATGACAGTGAACCGTTGTTTTTGTGAATCAAGATTTTCACACCTCTTTTTCACCCATTTAATATACAGTATAATTCCGTAGCATTTCAAAACACAGGGATATTCATCAGCGTTTCCAATGTTATTCAGTTGATACGCATATCTTGCCCTTAAAAAAAAAACGTGGCGGTGAAACTTCATGAGTTTATCTTTGAAATCTCCTCGAAGTTATCTAGGAGTTTCAAATTGAAGCTCTCTGTCTCAGATAAAATCCTTCCTTTCTCATACAGTTATCACAACAAACTCTGGATGTTTTAAAACTCCCAATTCTAAATTTTGAAAGGTCCCTTTTGCCTTGTATTGCAGCATTTGTATTGTAATTGGTAATCCTTTAGATCTAGCGTTACGTATAAATTGAGCAACACTATCATTTACTTATGGATATCTTCCTTTTTTGGTCCAGTGAAAAACATTGTTGAAGATTTCCAAAGCAAAATTCATGTCACGTTGTTGAAGTCATCGACGTATATTTGTTTCTTCCGTATCACACTTTCTGGCCGCTGTTCTGTTTCCGTTTTCTTCTACGTTTAAAATCGCCTTCCTTTTCATATTTGCGTCATAGTGAACTTGCCTTGATGCCATTACCAATATATTTTGTTGTTAGGTGGATAAAAAGGAGTGTATCAAAAAAATTTCTGAAATACATGCTGACAACGAAGTTCAGGATAGACTGAATACTGTCGATAAACTGAAGAACATGATGAGTCATCGATGCAGTTGACCAGAATAGGCAAATATATATATATATATATATATATATATATATATATATATATATATATATATATATATATATATATATATATATATATATATATATATATATATATATATATATATATATATATATTTGTGTGTGTGTGTACGTGCGTGCGTGCGTAAAATTTGACATTGTTTTTGCTTGATTAAATCACCAATAACTGGTATAATCTGTGTTGTTGCAATTCGTTAATAAAATGTCTGCCTGTCAGCCGTGCTCTTGTTTTTGATTTTATGTTCTTCATTTTACTAAAACACAGTTCATATTATATGTAGATACTTCCAAAGATAGAAGACGCGAATAATGCATGTTCACGAATTTCGGGATGTTTACCTTCGTTTACGTACTTCGATTAAAAATTGTTTATAGTAGGACACACAGCTACACTCTCGTTGAAAATAAAGCAAACTTATTTTTATGAGCAAGAAATAAAATAAAGATCTGACTCTTTTCTTGAAAGGGTAGCACTGTCTTTCAACTTTTCCTTTTTTGCTTGTCATTGTGCACTCATTCAAAGACCATAAAAGCTTCTGAATTTCAGAATGTAGAATGAGTGTGGGTAATTTAACTTAAAATCAACTGCACAAAACCTACTTATCGCTAACCAATCAGGATGTTTACTAACACCTGTTCCTTTGAATTCAGATGGCAACATTAGGAGAAATTATTTCATTGATATTGTTAATTTATTTCCCCTCCCCCTCTACAGTAGCGGCATGCTCAAGGTCACTTTTGGAGAAGTATTGGCGAAAGATTGACATATGTTGCAAACCTGATAGAGATAAGAATTCACTCTTTTTCAGGAAATTTCTGAGATTTTATGCACAGTCACTTTTTTTTATATTCAAAATTATTTTTAATGCGTTGAATTTTTAACATCAGTCTTTTTCAGAAAATTTTATCTCAAATGGATATTAAACAAGTTAATGAAATGTTTTAAATATCAAGAATAATAAAAAAAGAAAAGTTTTTTTTTTTTTTTACAATAGACTGAAATGGTAAATTTTATCGAAATTGCCGCAAATTCAAATATGGGGCCATGGGTTGAATATCCTTAAATTAGAACATTTTTAAAAAGTGAAATTCTTTCTTCATGAATAAAGTTGTTGTTCATGTAAATAAAATTTTACTCAGAAACATGCTATTTACGTTTCATATATTAAACATTTAAACTCGAATAGCTACATTCATCTCGAAAATCATATTCGAACTAATAAATTATTTTAGGTTCCGCAAATCGAAATTCTCGTAGAGTCAATGTTTTGATTCACTTTAAATGTATGCAAATTTAATGGTATATAATATTAGATTTTAATTAAACTTAATCAGCAATTTCAATATATGTGCCATACATTATTGATTAAATGCATATAGCGTTAGTTTCTGTTCTATAAATGTCCGGTACTAAATGATGTCATCTGAGTAAAGTTTAATGAACTTAAAGAAATAAATATTTGTAATGTTGGAATTCTATAAGGGTTAAAAGTGTCTAGACAATTGAAAATTCGATGACCTTTATTGGTTACACAGTAAAAAAAACAAATACTATATCCTCTTATAGTCAGCTTCAGGACAGCTTTTATTTTAATGTTAACTAAAATCCTTTTGATTATTTGAATTCTACCATGAAATCATATGTCAAATAAGCATTTAATTTGTTAAATTAATATAAATATTCTTTCAATAGGAAGATCTGAAGAAGCAATTTTGAATTTAATACGCTATTAACATCTTTTCACTCTTCTGAACATAATGTTGTATAGTTATATGGTATTTATTATTTGCATTGTACCTAATCTGTAACATTTTCTGCAAGTACTGAATAGAATAAATTATTAAAAAATATTTCCCCACGATAAATACATACTTAATATGCTTATTTATTGGTAATTAAATCAATGAACAAATAAGAAATGTGAGATAAATAGAAAAAAGATCTATTAAAATGTAATAATATACTACAAACATTTTATGCAGAATAAATACTTAAGGATAAATATTGTGCAAAGTAACTTTGATTCAGAAACGATCAAATTTAAACAGCAAATGAATTTAACATCTAATATTATTTTTAATTTCAGTAGAGCTTTTGAAAAAGGAATATCTTTTGGAAACACATCTAGATCTCTTTTTAAGCAATCGATATACTTATATGTAGTGACTTGTGATAGCTCACCATTTAAGCCTGCCGTCAACCTACCACAGTGAGAACGTGCTGGCTATTCTGGCAAAGCATGCCAGCTGAAGTGGCCTGAAACCGAAGTAAAGCAAAATCCATCTGCTACGGTTATTTAAGGTAGTACTGAAAAGTAAGCAATGAGAGGAATAGCCGAAGAAGTTACTTTTTTCCTCACTCCATTTCAGGCTTTCTTCCTTTTTATCATTGCTTTAGGTGATCAAGCTGACAGCTTATGTGTGTTTTATTTCATTTAAACTTCTTTTAAATGTTTTAGTAAAATCTTGTAGTGGTTGGAAGGTGTGTCCTGTCTTCTTGTGCGAAGTTTGTATACATTCTCGCTTAAATAATTTAGATTAAATTATTGGGAGGCGTTGGGTGTCCAAACCACATATGTATAGAAAAATGATAATATACGAGTTTAACTATGAATTCTTTCTGACAGTAAAAAGGAAAACATTTCTTACTGTACAAGATTCGTGGAATAAGGAAATTTCAAATGTATAATTTCAACTAGATAAAATTCTTAAAGATGTTTCATACGTAATTAATTTTTTTCTTAGCCTTGGCTGTTGTTGATTGAATAAATATGAATAAAATTCACATAGGAAATTACTTTCGTTTACATGTTAGTGTAAGAAATCGCATAAAAAATATATCTGTATTAATATATGTAAAGGACTCAGGTGTGAAATATGAAGGAGTTACATAATTCTCAAGTACACATCTCGCTTCAAATGACTCAGATTGGTAAATGCAAGTATTCCAAGACAATATAATATTTTAACAATAAATATCATTTTAATATAGTATTGTGTATGGGTAGAACATCAACTCTCGTCCATATGTGTAAAAAATACCAAAATGTAATATATTTAAAATTTTAAAGAAAGCATTTGCTAAGCAATTACTGAAGCGAACAACTCATATCAAAAATTATCAAGCAAAATACATTGTCAGATTTGAGCGATCTGAAGCCTTTTGTTAGACAACCGAATCTTGCATTGAATAGCTGTTTTGCAAGGACTGAGATTCAGAGATTCCAGATGTTTTCACACGATATGGCTGAATCCAGTAGATCCCGGTAGTCGCAGGAGAGAAAGAAACCCGAACATGTATATGGCGTGAATTTAGGATGGGATAGACCAGCACTGTCTAACCCAAAATACTTTGCGGGCTACTTTAGAAACGCATTTCACTCAGGTGAGTCACATTGTGTGCATATGCGTGTGCATGAGGCGTGTGCTTAACTCAACAATGTAAAAGTGAAAAGAGTCTAATATGATACGCTATAGCTATGATTGTTAATGGTGTGCACCTTGCAGCATTTTTTTTTTCGAGATCCGCTTTCGATTCCTTAAAATGAAGCGTTAAATTTACCTATAAGACCTACGTCACTGTAGTAAATATTACTACGTATTTTTAATTATAAATGTAAAATTTATGCACCATAGAAATTTCCGAAAGAAAGTAAATTAAGCCAAAATGTAAAGTGCCAATAACCAAAATTATTATGAAGAGATAGATAAAGTGGAAATTCCAACCACCATAGATAATCATAAATGTGGTGTGAAATATATTTAACGTTAAAACTATCCTTAGACTGATACTCTGGATTATTCTAGAATTATTGACCAAACTGTCATTATAGCAAGTACTGTCTGTGTAAAAGAATAAATAGTTGAAACTAAATCTTCGCAAATTATTTTCTCAATGTATTTCGTAACTGTAATCTTCAGTCTGATGTATCCAATCATGACAAAAAAAAGTCTATATGGACTCTAAATGGAATGTATATGGACTTGCTTTCACCAATATCAAAATCTGAATACAGGAATAATACTTGTGTGTCGGAAGCTTGCAACATTATTCAAAATATTTCACATCCGACATATAGGAAGAAAAATTTACTTAGTTTTATAACTCTGATATCTTATCGCTAATCGATATCGTAAACTAAACCTTCAGAATTTTCTTGTCCTATTATAAATAAAATATATAAATCTTGAGAAAATTTTGATATTGAGATTGAGAAAATTTTGATATTGAGATGATATCCAAACTACTTAGAAATATTAAATAAACCTGATTAATATTTAATTAACAAATAATCGGAACAATTTTCTTCGAAATACTTCTATTGTCTTATGTCGTATGCGAATGCTCACACACACATGCTTATTAAAAAAAATATAAAAAATGTAATGTCCTTCTTCTAAAAAGTATACATACTCACCTTTCTAATATAATGGGATTATTCCAAATTAATTCTGAAATGTTATTTATAAAAGGAAATCATAAACTATTTTTGCTATCCAAAAGCTAGTTTAATCTAACTAACTTCATAACGCTTTTTGTTATTCGCTCTAAATTAATTTATTTATTAATTCAGGATGGTTAAAGATAATCATCCATTATATTACACTTAAAATCAAGATATTCAATAGTAACAAAATATCAAGTACTGTTAAAAGAAATCTCGTAATCGAATTCTAGCAATAATTCCTCTCCTGATACACGTATTTTAAGATAAGTGCTATTCTCCTTTTATTGCACAGCAACTAGATAACTTTTCATGCAGAAAAGTAACAATTTTCGCTAAATGCATTTGAACATATTTAATGCAATCGATGAACATTTTTACAGCCACATTAATTGTAAAAAATTTGACTGTCTGGGAATTATATATTTTTATATATTTGCTTAAATACGAGAGACTTATAATACACATTCCACGCCACATCTAATGTTTATATGTATAATGGAAACATTAATCTAATGATTTTTCATAATCAGATTAATGTGCAATTCGTTTCACCGTCTTTCATCTTTCTGAGAGCTATGAACTCAATAACATATTTCTCATATTTAATTTATATAGCTTTACATTTTAGAAACAATTACGCAATTTCTTATCGTTCTATAACGATAATTTAGAAGTATTTTACAGTATTATAAATACAAGACCGTTCAGAGAAGATTGTAAATGCTTTAAATGGTGATAGATACACACATATACAAATAATTTTCATCAAGGAATGCGTGATCTAAAATGAAAATCAAATTCGAAGCTGGCAAACATTAAAATAGAATTCCTCTTGTGATTGATCTAGAGGGAAAAAACTCTATACATTGGAAGATGTGACCTGGGAAAGAAAAATAAACAGTAAGCAGTCCTTGCACGACATGAACCAGATCAGGAGCATAAAAGAATCCCTTTCCGCAGAACTGCTGATTCAATACCAATGTCTTTAGTTTGGCTACCACCTGTCAGGAAAACACTCACCGTACTTTCGTGCTACCACCTGTCAGGAAAACACTCACCGTACTTTCGTGCTACCACCTGTCAGGAAAACACTCACCATACTTTCGTGCTACCACTATGATACTCCCGTGTGCTGCTCCGTAAAGAAAAAGCATGTTTGTGTTTTCTGCATTACTAAAGTGCGATATTATTCAGCACGTTACCACTGTTAAAGCGAGCCACTTCACATGGCTGACGTCAGCACCTTTCAATCATTATAAAGTTGGTTTCTTGAGGTTTATTTGCTAATGGTGTTTTTCCCTCAATAAATCACAATAGGAATTCTGTTATAACCTTAGAGCCACTTTGAAACACGCTAGAGCGTTTGCGATTCCTTTTAGTTACTGCCTTGCAAGATGAATATTGCTTGTATTGGTATATATTATTCCCTGTTAAAGTTTTTCTCGTCTTTTTTCAATCAACCTGTATATAAAAAATAAGACAATTTTAATTCTCACTTGAGTTCATTCATTATTTTTCATCTTAATTAAAGAGAACTGGCATATTTAAAATTATTTTCTAATATGCCCATGCAAGTACGCAAGCAAAGGTAGTTAACATTTAATTTTACTACCATCAGGGGACAAAAAGCCTTAATAAAAAAAAGAATGAAATTATTATAAAAATGGCAACCTCTAATGTCATTGGAAACAATCGAAATCGAAGAGTTAAACAGGAAGAGTTAACTGAGGAGGAAAAAATGAGTTTTTTCAAAAGCATCATCACACACACACACAAACTGAATTCTTTAACATTTCAAATAACTAATTTCTGGGTTTTATCATCAAGCTTTACCTAATCATACAATTTTAGAAATGGTAGACCAGCAAGAGTCAGAGGAAAGGCTTTTCACATCATCGAAATCTTTTTATGTAAGTTTAGTCCTGGTTTCATCCTCATTTTACTCGAAAGTTTGCAATTTTCTCTGAAAAGACTTTCATTAATGATTTTTCTTCGATTGTTTTTTAAATTTAAATAAAGCTTAAAAGACACAAGGATTCACAAAAAAGGAAAAGTAGATCGCACGTTTTAATTCATTTACTGATTCTTAAATATTTTCGTCTAATCTATATATATATATTTCGAATTGTAGATTCAAAATACTATAGAAAAAGAAAAAAATTAGAATTCTAAATGTAATATAAATAGTAAATTTTCGAAGTATATTAAAAATGATAAGAAATGGTAGATTACCTAGCATTATAGGATATTTTTGGCATCATCAAAATCTCCTGTATGTAAAATAAGTTCGAGTTTCATAGTCATTTTACTTGAAATCTTGGCAATTTTCTCTTAAAAATCCTTCATCATCATGGAATTTCCTTCTACTTTTCTGTTTCTGTGGTGCAAAATTAAATTTTAAAGAACAAGAAAGGGTAGCGAAAAGCAAAAAATATCCACAGGAGGAAAAATAGATCTCGTACTTTTTGTCAAATCTGCTGTTTTATAAAATATTTTCAATTAAACCATACAAGAAACGTTAATTTTTTACAAAACATTAAAAAGGAAAAATTATTGATTACGAATAAATCCTTTTGTAGATATTTTTTTTAATTTTGTATTTAAAATTTGATTCTCCTTCGGAAAAGATAATCAACATTTCCTGACATTTTAACATCTATTAAGTAGCTAAGCTTTTAATACTTTATTAAATGTAATAACGGATAAATTTCCTTAAAAATAATACAATCAAGGAAAGTTTCCAAACACCACCTGCTTCTAAGTTAAAATAAAGTATGTGTTCTGATAAATGAATAGATTATTAAATTTTATACCAGTTTGCTTGAATATCTAAAAATTGTAATCAGTGATCGTTATTAAAGATAAAAAAGAAAGTTTTTATTACATCCATCCTGAATTATTGATCAAAGTTTGGATTTCCAAAATAATAACTGTTTTACTTATCCTGTAAAGTAAATGGTTACTGTTAGTAAATTAATAGAGAACATTAAAAGTTACTTTTTCGTGATCTTTTCCGTTTTTCGTTATTTTCTCAATGATCCTCAGTATTCAACATGTTTAAATTGTCTACTTTGGTGAGGTTTCCACCTATAATAAATTTACTTGAAAATCTGTAGTTGTCTCAGATAATATAATAGTGTGAGTGGGCTTAATTATAAAATATTTTGATTTATTGGTTTACGCTTATATTTTACACAATGTATTGTTTTTTAATAAAATATTTAAAGATAGATGTCAAATTTTTTAAAATAAAGCTCTCTTCCTTTAGAGATTTATTTTTAATTGACTTTATAAAATGCAATATAATTCAATAAATTATCCGTTAAAATAGTTTTTCAAAAACATTTTCTTATTTCTAGTTAGAACAAACAGACAAGAAATGTCTGAAGCCAGCCGTGAACATATAACCATGATCATGAGGCTACCGAAATCACATGATAAATTAAAAGATGCTTTAACAAGCGGGTCCTGATTACTGAGTGGTCAAAGGAGTGAGATGTTTCTAATTGATTATTTGAACCCTAATTTCCTTTAAGACCTACCGTGTATGACGGTTAATTTCACTTTAAACATTTTGGGTTTCTAAGTCTTTACATTTAGACAGAGTTTATAAGGAAAGTAGGGTATCGGCTGAGATAACAACCTCGTCATTGGATAATGGCTCAAAATTGCTAAGCTACTGGATGTGGTTGATAGAACTTTGTGTCGAGCAGAATTGAGAGGTCACAACAACAACAAATCGTGTGTTTTATAACATTCATCAATTCAATTATTCATTATCAATTCAATTATATATATATATATATATATAATTCCTTACTTAATAGAAAGAATCTATGGATACCTTGAAGTCAGCTATTTCTGAATTTGCTTTGGAATTAAAATTAATTTTAATTTTAAAATGGATGTTGTCTTCAGAGCACATGATTCTTGAACATTATGTTACTGTCTCTTTATTGCTTCTTGCTATTTAACTTCATGTAGTTTTCAGAAGTTTTTTATGTTTAATCATTTGTTTGTTCTTTGTAACAGAATGTAGTACTTTAAATATTGTTATTTTTATACACAATTACAACTTACTTTTCTGTATTAATTATTCATTTAATAACTATATCTGATTTAACTTTCTTAACATAAAGCGTTTCTTTTAACAAAACATTCCAATACTTATTTTCTTCTTACCCCAAAATTAAACACCCGCAGAATTTTTTTTTAAGTTCTATTATTACGTGGTTTATATATATATATTTCTGTTTAATTTTTCTTACATTATATTATTTTTTACATTACATTACTTTCTTTTCCTTATTTTCCAAAACTTTTCTTTCGGTCTTTAAAAAAGTGCTTCCTCAATTAATATTTTTGAAAGTTTTTTTTTCATTTAATTGTGAAGTGATATGTCACAAAATTACTATTCGTTCACCACCAGAGAGATTAGAGTTATTTTATAAAAACCAAATTCATTTCGAGTGTGTAAATTAATTAGCCGAATTTCGGGAAAATTTACAGAAGGAAGCTTAACATCGTAAATTCTTCATTTTTTTTTTAAATTTTTGAAACGTTTTATGGTTCCAAATAATACGATGCACGAAATGAACATATGGTATTTAAAAAAAATGGGGTAAATTGGTATGGTATTTAAAATGGGGTATGGTATTTAAAAAATATGGTACCGGATTTTATACAATCTTTTAACTACTCAACAGCTATATTTTTCGTTTTTTCTTCTGCTTCCTCTGATATATGATGCCACATGACGTCACGGTCAATACTTCTGAAAGATTATTATCAATCAAATATTTTATTGTGGATACTTATATTTATTTATTTATTCGGCCCCAGTAAGAATTTATTTTGAAAAACTTCACAAACTTTTTGTTAATTTTTATTTTAAATGTTAGCCCTTGAGAAAAACAGATACTCTAGATAGAATTAAACGGAAAAAAAATTGACATTATAAAAATTTAAACGTGCACGATCAAAATTTGAAAAATTAGAAATTATATTTGTTTTGTAGCACCTCATTTTTGCTGTTTAAGATCATTATCGCTATAATTATTTGCTGCATTTAAAAAGAAGTGATCAATAAAAACTTTAATAAAACTACGACTTAATCAAATATGTATTAAATCAAGTAAATTAACAGCTGTAAACGAAATCAAGGGACACAAAAATCTTTCGTAAAGCAGCAATCTTAATTACGAAAACCAAATTGAAAAGAAAAGCTAGTAATTGCCTCAAGTGAAGTTCTTAAAAGTTTAGGAGAAATTTTAAGTAAGTAGTCTGAGGAACTAATTATAAGCAAGCGAAACTTTTTTCAGTTACTAAAAAATTAACTGTTAAATTAAAAGCTGAGATTAATAAAGACCTTCTCTTACATAAAAAATAAAAACTGTTAAAAGTGTATGAATTAGCTATATTTTATTTATTTTCTCACTAATTCCTTCCCTCTTTGATTAATTTTTTTTATATTTTTGTTATTTCCTTTACATGCAAATTAAGAAAATTATTTTCTTATTGTAAGAACTTCTTTATACCTTTTTTGGTGATCTAGCTATGAAAGTACATCTGAATTTTTTTGATTTTATTTTACTATGAAACTAACTGTGTTTTTATAGTAAGATTGTAGGATAAATTGTATTGTGTGTTCAAAACTTCTTTTGTTCAACATTTGCCAATTTTTGTCTTCTACATAGGTATAGTGTGTACACTGAGGATTATCCAGGAAAGTATATTGTTATGAACTTCCAATGATGCTTCCTTGCAATGACTTATGGTTGGAAAGAGACATTTACCCAGGTCTTCTTAAATACTGAGGGAAAGTTAAGCACACCCCCACCTCGGCGAAACACTTTGTGACCATTTTAGCTACATAACAATTCTAGAGACGAAGTGAAATTTTCTGGAAATGTCTGAATTTTTCTGATATCTCTATTAGGAGGGAAATTATGAATATTCTGGAATTTATCCTATGTAGTCATATCTGGTTGGTTGGTTTGTTTTATTAACGTCGAAATAGAAGCAACACGAGAGATATTGGCGAGGAAACTCTTAATTATGAACCTCTGTCAGTTGAGATGTCTTCCCTCTTCTAACTTTCACACCACACCAATAGAAGGACTTAAACCTAGATAGATTTTACGTGCATAAGTCCCACTACATGTGTGGGTCTTCAATTGCTCCCTGGCTTGAATCTACGAATCGACGAAAACCACCAGCACGAGTCCGTTTCCATAACCATTAAGCTATCTGGCGAAGTCTTATGGTGCAAGAGCCAGATGTGGTCATGTTGCGCCAAATAAGGTTTAACTGCTATCTAGACATTTGAATGAGTGATGATGATTGTCACAACGAATTAAATTAATGAGTGATTCATGTGAATGAGTGATTGATTTGTAACGGCGCAAAAGCCAGATGTGACCATGCTGCGTCAATCAAAGAAAGTGAGAGAAAGCAAAGCTAGTAAAGTTTAAAACTGTGATCTAGACGAGTAAACAATTAGAAAAAGGTAAAATTTTGATTGATAAGAAGAGTCAAAAATAGAGAAGGATTGCTAGGATATCCCGGGGAAAGGGGAGTTCTTTTACCAAAGACAGTGAGATCCATATAAGAGAAAAAGATCACTAGGGTGCTTCGGGGCCACGATGTCCATGCCTACTTAAAGAATGTAAGTCTCAGAGGTCCCCTGATGTAATCCCCAGGAGCAGGGAGCCCGGCTATACCCCCAGACACTGGGGAACCATTTTATTCGCCTCTCACATCATGCATGAGGCACAGTGGGACTATTCTTTCACACCCGGTCACCACACGGTCAAATCTGGTAGAGGCAGCTACGAATAGACGGATATACTGTAAAAAGTGAATCTGCATTTAAAGCGAAAAATATCACTTTAGAGTTTTGTCTGCAAAGCGAATTGGTAAATTGGTGAGCTGAACTTTATTAAAAATGCTATTCCTGTTATTATTTGTTTTTGCTTTATGTTTGAGTTGCTGATCTATACAAGTTCTGTTTTTAGTGTTGTTAAACTGTACAGATTGTACTATCTGTGCTTCACTTTTTCCAGAGTATTTGGGAATAAACTTATGACATCCGATTACCTCGGATGTTATCTTGTGCCATCACTAATATCTAATATTAAACAATAAGACACCAATAATTACAGAACCACCAAAACCACTTTCAACATTTATTAATATATATCCTTTAAGACAATAATGATATAGCTCTCCAGGTCAAGTTTACTAATACTTTACTTCAACCCACCAATAATAATTTAACAGCTTCTTACCAACTGCTAGACTGAATCTGAAACAACTGCTGAAACTTCAGAACAATTCCAATTCGAGTGTTTTACACTCGGACCTCAACTCTAATCCTTAAATCAGCTTTCTAATACTATAACACTTAGATTCCACCTCCTCTCGTTGCAACACCTCTCTGATCCTCCTTCACCTCTCTTCTCTACTCCTTCAGATGGAGTTTATATACTTCTTAATTTAACTGCTTCACTTCATTCCTAACTGCTTTGCATATTACATTCTTCATCACGTTTCATTTTTGGTTGGGCAAAGGTTGTTTAGCGAAAGCAATCAATCTCAATTGAAAAGTCCCCAAGGTTAGTGAAGAGAAACCGCGAATAGCCCAATGTCACAAACTGTCTTTCTCCTTTACCCTCCTTGTTCGATTGTTTTTAGTATTCACCTACAGGTAAATTTTTTCACAATATTGTTAGGATTCGTCGTCAATGAGGTTAAGTCTTATGTAGAATAATATAAGATATACAATACACGTATTCTATTATTTTATGTAAGGAATAGTTAAACTTTTTTATAATAATTCCTTCTAAAGAAATTAAGCTATCGTACACAATATTTGAAGTATAAGTCAAAGAAAAAGAATATTCGATTAGGAATGCAAAAAACTGTTAATCGTCTTTGATAAAACTACTGATTATACGATTAGTTAATTGTCATAAATAGGCTACGAGGAATAATTACAATTAAATTTCTGATTTTTTTATTGTTAGGTTACAGATTAATCAGACTTAAATAAATCTGCAACATCAAACTTATTGTATACAAACTAATTATTAGCAAATTATACGCTGCAAACTGATCAAAAAAAATTCTTCAATCTCATATAGTACAAAAGAGTTCAAACTATCATAAAAGGTGTGATATCATATTAATAGGTTATAATTTATCAAAATAAAATATCAAATTTTTCACTATAAAGCTATAAACTTATTTTAATAAAATGATTGCCATCATTTTTATTATTATCTAAATAAAACACCTGATATAAATATTTTACTAAATGACATACAAATAAGGAACTAATTATTCATAATAAATGCTCATTAAGACTCCTGAGCGACCTATTCTTTAATATAAAAAATTTGTAAAACTCATTTCTATTTTTACTGATAAAAGCCTTAAAACTACTAATAATAATTTCAGTATGCCAAAAATCAAACATGCCTCATAAAATATCGTTTTTATTGTTGTAGATTTTTTTTCTTTTAAAAACTTTAATAGTTGTTTTTATCATGATTTATTGTACAAATTCTATTCGAAATTGATTAACTTAGATGTGATTTGTTAATGGTATATAAATGACATGGCTGATAAGTAATAACAAAACAAATGCATGAAAATAGTATTGGTAATAGTAATAGTAATCTTAAGACGTTGCTGTTCTTTGCTCAAGACTTTGAAATTCAATTGATTATACTGCATTAAAATTTAACTGTATGTTTCAATAAATTTTGATACAAAAATTTAAAATTTAGTAAAACAAAAAACTTTTAAAAGAAATATAGATTGTATTAAATAGTTTTTTTATAGCTCATCTTACATGTGAAATCGGGCTTTGATCAGGACAACCACACAAATTTTGTATTTTTAGAATCTCTTAATACATTTTCTGTTCTTTCAATTATTGATGGGATTCTAATTTCTAATGCTTAAGTAAAAGCAAAAATTTGAAAACTTTCAAATTGAATATTTTTAAGTTTCAAGCAAGTAGACATTTTAAATTCAGGAGAATAAACATGTAAATTTGGTTACAACTAAACGAGCCTTTATTAATATTGGTTCTTTATTTCTGTAGGAAAAAATATTCCGACATTGGACTTGTTCTTAGATTCTGGTGTTTTTTTTTTATCCCTTAACACTATATTTGATTTGAATAAATCGTTATATTAAAAGTTAAAATAAAAATTGATTTGTGAGCTATTGGGATTTCAAAATATGTTTCCCCCAAAAAATATTCTTTCTGTTTAAATCGTCAATGTTTATCGGCATTTTGTGTTTTTAATTTAAATATGAATGTTTATCAAATTAAACAAAACATACTAAATGATATAAAAATATAAAAGTAAATTATTAACGTTAAAAGAAATTTTTAGTGTGATTATATTATTATTCGCTAATTAGAAAGGCTATCCGCCTGACATTGCTTTGAATTTGATGAAGCTGAGTCTTTCCGCCCAAAATAAAAGAAACGAAATTCCAGACTTCATTTAATGAGAAAAGATAAGTCTTTGTAACTTCGCGAAAGAAAATAAAGAGAAAAAGTGCGTCATCAAAGGGTATTCGATGATAAACTGATTCTTTACCAAATTTAGTAAGTCACATCATTTTGTCAGAGTTAAGAGTTAATCATCTGAGAAATATTTAATCTCGAGAAGGATGACTTGTTTTTCGAAACAATTTATTTTTCTTTCTGACTTCGAGGAAAACAAGCGATACATTGCTGTTTATATTTCTCTTCCTTCGAGGAAATCAATATTTTATTTCCAAATAACACTCGGGCGTTAATTTAGTCAGAACTTCCTAAATTTACAAAAATGAACGGTGGCTGCAGTAAACATTACGATGGAAAAATATAATACATAAATTATCCCTTTATAAGTGATAATAATAAATAAGGATCTACTTAAGAATTCATTAAAGGACATATAAGCAAATCAAGTAAAATAAATGAAATATCCATTTTCAGTTATTCTCTAAATAATTCTTAACTAGTTATGCAGCATAATTGTGTTATTCTTTAACTTTCTAAATGTATTTTTAGAGTACATATTTAATTATACGTCAATGACCAGTACATTAGGACTGAATAAAACTTACCTCAATTTAATCCCGATCTGAAATTAGTAATACAAAATTAAAATTAAATTTTGATTTTGAATCATTTATAGGAGAACTATAATAATGATTTCAATGATTAAATTTAAATCGCTGCAGCTCATTTTCAGTAATATATTCAGTTCTCATATTAAATGTTATGCTTTAAGACTGGTAACAAAATGGACCTTCTTTAATCCACATTTTTTTCTATGTGATAGATGTTCGAAGTTTCAATGTTCATGTAGGTTTAAGAGTCATCAGAATACTTGCGGTTCAAATGCAGAGTGATTACAGTAAAAGTTACTTCTCCAAAAAGCCATAAAAAAGAGCCACTGGTCAGAGTGACCTCATATTTCATCTGAATATACATAAATTAATAGGAATTTGTTTTACGAAAGGAAAAAATAGTTCAAATGCGAACCGATAAGTGGCGCTGTACTAATCGTAAGAGGCATAAAAGAGATTGCTGAAAAAGATATGCGAATTTTAAGATGCTAGTTAAAAGACAGGACAAGAGCATCCCCCATTACTTGTGCGATAAAAAGGTGGAGAATATGCATTTCTTGTCATTCTGCGTCTAAGAAAGTAATCATGACTGAATGAAGGATCAGACTCTGCTTGTGAAACCGTTTTACAGAAACGGTGACTGCATAGCTACTGCACTGAAGAAGTTCGGAACATTAAAGGGTTTGAAAAAGTGATTCTAGTCTAAAAGCAGCATTCCATTTAAAGAAAAAAACTTTAATAAATTTGAAGGGATGAGTTCATTTCACATGAAATGTGGTAGAGAGAGGAAATGAATTAGTTATTTCAAACATCAGTGGAGGATGTGGCTATAGCATTTGAGGAAGCGTCAAGCAGCGCTTTGGAAACGTACAGTGTATGGGGGATCCTCCGAACTTTAGATATGCCTGTCAGACCTATTCCTTAAATTTTACAAAACATCCTGCAAAACACTCAAAATTGAAGAATATGGGAAGAGCGAATCCCTTTCAAATGCTACAATTGCCTCCTAAAACGGTCACTGTGTGGTACGGGTTTATGATAGCATTTATCGTTAGCCTTTTCATTTTCGAAGAGATTAGTCCTTCGAGTTTATTCACTTGTCATTTAACGGAACACGTTATGAATCTCTTTTGCACAACCTGCTCATTCCAGTACTGCAATTGTGTTATTAACAGATTTTTTTTACAAGACGGCACTACTATGCACACTTCAAATCCAGTGAAACAGTTGGATTTGTTAATTATCATTCTCATTTCCCAACAGGTTGGGTGCCACAATCAGCGAACCTGAACCCTTGTGACTTCTGGTTGTGGGGTTACCTAATACATGTTGTGTACAGGGCTTTGATTGAGAATTTAATTGAATTTAAAACACACACTATGCAAAAAAAAATTACATCACAACTGATACATTGCAATCTGTTTTGCGTTTTCAGTTTGTGGCACAAAACGAAGGACAGCATTCTGAACATTTCATAAGCAAGTCGTAGCAGCTTATTCACAATTTTCTTTACTTGAAGGTTTCCTCACTTTTTGCGGTTTTTGGCCTAGAGATGATTAAAAAGCGGTTTTTTTTTTCTTTCCGATGTGGTACCTTCTTGAGACCACAGCAGAAAGGAAATGTTGTGGTGAAAGGGCTTTGAACAAAGAGTGCCATAACAACATGTCCCGTCTTTTAATTAACCTTCTATGACTAATACAGCGCCCTCCATTGGACCACATTTGAACTATTTTTTTCTTTCGCAATATTAATTCTTATTGCTTTGTGTATTCTCAGCTGAAATACCTGTTCATTCTGATCAGTAGATCTTTTTTTCTTCATCCATTTGAAAGAGTCCTATACTTTAAGTGTACTCTTAGGTATAGTGGCCGCGGTAGCCTAGTAGTCATGACTTCGGATTCGTGGCCGTCAGTTTTCATTCAGTAGCGGATTCGATCCATGACCGCTAAAGACCCGCCGTGCAGCCGGAGCTGATGCACGTTAAATCTGTCGGGGCCCACAGTCCTCCTTTTGGAGTGATGTGGATGTTAGGAGAGGAGGTGTCAGAAATCGTCCTCGTCACTTGACCGAGGTTCAAAATTATGAGATCCGTTGCCAATAGCCCTCTTGTTGCTTCTAGTACGACGTTAATAAAAACTAAACTAAAAAAAAATTTAATTACCTCGTATTTAATTTTCATTGAACTTATTTAATTCAGAAGAACATCTTATAATTTGCTTATTATTACATGAATAATCTCATCAACATTTGATAGCAATAATCATCTGCAGTCAAATTCTTAATTCTAATTTGGTCATCGAGTACCTATTAAACAATTTTTGTGATTTTAAACATCAAAATAAATTTCTTAAAAGGTTTAAAGTTTTCAGTTTCCCATTGCTTTACTTTTAAAAACAGATTAAATTTACAAAGGAATAAATTAGGATTATTAAATATTTTGTATTAAACCTTATTGCGTCGTCTTAACTACGTTTCATACAATTTCATGATTTTTTATGAACCACATTTCAATTATTAATAATCATTGACCTATTTCTCCAATTTTATTCCTCGAAATAGTCTTGGTTTCTAAGATTACATATTTTTTAATATCCTTTGTAAATAAAAAGTGCTCAAAGTCATGAAAAAATATATGCTTAACTTTAAACAAATATTTATTGTACAAAATCATTTAAGATCTCTACAGAATCTGCGTTATTAGATTTTCAATTACTCATTTAACAGCTCAATGAATCGAATATTAGTCTAGAAGTAAAGAAAGTTACTTTCTTAGAAAGCTAAGAAAGTAACTTTCAATTTTTTAAAGCTACTTTTATTTTAATAATGATCAAAATAACATCCTTAAGGATAAATTCTAGTTCATTGAATTATTGGTATTGATACGGAACTGCGTCTCTCTAATTATTTACTTTATCTTAAACTGAGAATTAAGAGATTAAACAGGCTAAAGTGATGGTATATGAGGATAAAGGAGATTCCGATCATGGATGAAAATAGAATAGAATGAGATTTAAAAAAAATCACTCATTGAGAAGACCTTCATTTGGTGCATTCGCTTAATTTATTAAAACAAATAGAATTAAAATCAAAGCTTAGAACTGAAATTTACTTCTAGAAAGGATGTAGAGTCGCCACAAAGAGAAAGAAAGCACCTGAATGTACAGATGTTCTAGAGCATTAAATGTACGAAAGCTCTCTTCGAGACTTTCAACTATAATTTCAAAAAATACAAAATAGATCATCATAATTTGAACCCCATTTTTCCATAATCATGAGATCCCGTATCAGTATTTCTTGAAGAATTTTTTTTTATACTAGCAAAGATGCAATGAAAATAAGAAAAACTTAAAATATCTTATTAAATAATTTTATTATAAAGAAAGCAATAAACATTCCTCATCCAAATCATAATATAGTTACCACAAGCATTTTATGTCATATTGTTTCTTTCATGATGTGTAAATATGGAATAAAAGGAAATGTGCATATAACATATTTCATTTCATAATAAACTAATAGAGATATTTACTATGTGTACTTCATATTAGGTACAAAATTTTCCCTAAAAAATTACATAATACTTATAAGGTCACTAGGTCGCATTTCACACTTCTTCAACTAACATTTTGAGACTTTAAATAATCTTTTTTGGTCGAAATTCTTTCCCAATGGAGGAAACATGACATGCGGAAATTAAATTAAAATTATTGAAGCGAAATGTATAGAACTGAGGATATGCAAATCTATGCAGTGATGTTTTTAATACGAAGGGTGGTAGGTTAGTTGATAGTATTGAAAGAGAGTGTTATCTATAAATGAGGAATTGTGAATATATTGACAAGTGTTTGTTAAGATCAGATCATATACAGGAATGAATTGTATTAGCCCTTGTCCATTGGTTTTCCAAAGACTCAATCCCGATTGCATCTGCATGATATGTAATCCACATAACATTTATGTTCAGAATCAGACGCATATTAGGATTCTTGACTCAGGTAAAGATTAAGCATTCACTTTTGATTTTTCATAAATCTGAATAAAATTATTTTTTAACCATAACTTTCTTTTAATTGGAATTTTGATTAGTGACTCTTTTAAATATTGATTAATGATAACAGCTTAGGGAAATATTAATAAATGTTGCATTTTAAATGGATAAATTTGAAAATCTTTTCATGCAAAATTAAAAGTTTGTGAAGGAAATAAGCAAAATAAAACAGTTAAGTTAAGGAAGTAAATTACTTGCATTTTATGCAATGAAACTTATCTCAAGGAATCTTTTATATACATTCACTTAGAAATAAATGGAAGCTTATGTTAAAATAATTTTCCTTTTGTTGAAGACATACTACAAAAGCCATCTTCTTGTTATAATTTCTTATTATAACTTCTGATGTTACTGTAATTACTTTATAAGAAATACTTTTGTTATTCTTTTGTAATTGGTTATCAGAAATAATTCACATCTAAGTAAAAATATCACGTTTTGGTGGCAATTTTGTTAACTTCATCTTTTCCCAGACGTTTATTAACACAGATGATGTAGAATCTTTCTTCAAGCATTAAACAAAGAAATAGTAAACAACTATTCCAAATGTGTTTAGTATTAGCTTCTGATAAATATTAACAATAAAATGCATTATGTCTCACAAGGAAAAAAATATATTAAATTACAGTATGAAAATTAAGCAAAAAAAGAGTAATCGTGAATTGAATATGAATACAAAAATTATAGAAATATGTGTATTTTCAAGGGTTAAAGGAAATTTTTCAAATTGAGCTTAAAGTGAAATTCTATCAAATTCTTGTAGGGAAACTATTTGTAGGGAGATTTATAGCAAACACATAAGTGATATTTTTTACATATCAATTATTTTATCAGAATCAAATATTTGATCAGAATCAGAAATCTTACATTAACACTTGAAGAGTTGTATTTCCTGCATCATGCATATTTCCTGATTTAATGTATTTAAAAACTACTATTTACAATTGATTAATTATTTAATCATATCCAACATTAGGTAAGGTTAATTCTAATTAGGTACTTTGATTGTATTAATATTAAATATAATCAAATGTAAACATTAAAATCAAAATTATGTGCAGGATGCATTGTTCTTGTATCTATGTGGGAATGTTTCCGCAAATCAGGCTGCCGATGTACATTTTTAATTTAATTATGACAGTTAAATCTTATTAGATATGTGCGATTAAAACAAAGTTAAGGCGTTTGGGAAAAAGATGAGAAGTAATTCAGAAATAGAAACTGTAAATCTCTTTCATTTATGTTTCAGTTACTCCTTATTTAAGTGGAAAAATTTACATGATTGTTTTACTGTTTATTGTTTTTCTGGTTCTCAATTTTTTTCCTCTAAAATTTCTCATGTAAAAAATTTCCCCCTCAAACATTTGTCAGAAAATTGTACCTAAATCAATTTAGAATATCTTTGAAATTAAACTTATATATATATATATATATATATTAAAGACGATGCTTATAACTCAAAATATTAAATGGGCTTTTGTTGAGTAAAACAATATAATCCTTTATACATTTACAAATATAAGCAAGAGTTCATATTTTTGCAGTGTTATCCAACCTTTTTATATCAATTTTTCTATAAGAGTGACGTTATGAAAACCATTTAAAAAATTTTGTGTACAAAATATAAAAAGAATAATACTTTTCCGAAGAATTCAATTTAGTTTTGATTCATATTTACTGATTAAATCTGGTGAGCAATGAATAAATATAATTGTAAATCAAGTGAACTAATATAAACAACAAATTAAAAGATGGAAAAGTAAGCAAGGAACATAATTCTATACCAAATCAAAAACTTTAAATACATCAGTAAAAATGAGAAAAAATAGTTCACTGCTTTAAATAAATTCTATGAAGATAAATAGAGAATGTTAAAATAATTAATCTTTCAGTAACTCAAGTACAAAAAGATATTCTTATATCTCATTTAATAGAAATTTCAACAAAAAATTATAAACCTAGATTAGTAAAGCCACCAATTTTACGAACAGAAAACACAAGAGAATCATAAGTTTCAAAATAAATTAGTTATATTTATTTTTCTTTTAATTTTTCCACACACAAATTAAAACTCCTTCTTCTCTAGCATATATTTTGTATGCAAATTGAAATGGAATATTTTTTGAAAAAATCCTGCAAAGAATTCTTTAAATCTATGTTAATCCAACCATCAAATATCACTGAAGCGTTCATCTTTTCTTTGCTCAAACTTGTTTTATTTATAAACGCATAAAAGAGAAAAACATATTTTAATATTCCTTTAAATGTTCGATTAGGAATAATTTGTTCATTAATGTTTTTTTGTATTTTTATATCAGTTTTAAATAAGCTTTTTGCAGCAAAGACATTCAACATTTCTGCAAATTCATAGAGAAGAAGTAATGTCGGTAAAAACTTATTTCTTTGAGAAATAATTTTTATTCACACACACGCAAACACTTTATACTCCATGATGTTGGAGAAATAAACGGCTTCTTTTTTTCAGATGGGATTTCATAGCACATAACCTAGTAAACAAAACAGTAAATTAATCTGATTTACTTCAATATTTTCTTTTGAGAGTGCACGAACGTTTTTTTTAGTTATTACCTCTCTCTCTCTCTCTCAATCCATCCCCTTTTTAACTCAGAAGCAAAGAATAAAACCCCATATACTAATCACAATAATATTTAAAATTATTATTTGAAAATTATATTCTCAGAAATAATAAACCTATTTTAAATAAGAACTTAATAATTAATTAATGAAAAATTCTTTAATTATTCAGATATTCATCTTGATTGAATTTATAATTTTTATTACCACAAATAAACTACACACATTCGTCTAATAATATATTTAAAATTAATCTCTATTTAATATATGAAATAGATACATCTTACACTTAATTTATAGAAAATATAAAATTATTGTAAATATGGAATTATTTTTACATCTCGCTTTAGAGATGCATGAAGTATATTTGCTCTGAACCTCACATATTGATCAATGTTCAAATGAAGTAGTAGATTTCAGAAAACATATCTTTCTTTCTGCATTCTACACCCCCTCAAGAGAGAGAAACTCAAAAAATCAGAGAGTAACGACGCTCAGATTGAATCGCAGATTCGATCAGAATATCTCGGGAAGTAATGGTAAAGTAAGTAAGGTTGCTGCACATCAAATTCAATGGAGTTACCAAGATTATGATGAGGGATCCATATCATGAATAAATATGTTTGTCATGAATAACTAATATCGTCGTTGTTCAAATTGAGTCAAGAATTCAGATCCGCTAGGCGGTTCAGCTGAGAAACCGAGTATACGACGTGTGGCTATTAAATAACGAGGCTGAAGCTGCGAACGAAGAAATACGCATGCGCCAAAATCCAGTGACCGACAGCTGTTTAGCGTGAGCCATCTCTTCGAATGCAGTGCCTCTCATTTCTACAAGCAAATGCGCATACCCGCAGCCTTCGTTCGCATTAAAGTTATTTGTTTGTTTTTTCGAAAAAATTATTAGTGTAGGAATACAGCAAGGAATTGCTGTAGGATTTCACATGAAACATGGAAAAATGACTTCTGAAACTTGTAAATTATTAAAAGAAATGTATGGTAATGAATGTTTATAGCATGCACGCGTTTTTGGGGTGGTTAAAGTGTTTTCAGGTTGGCGGAGGAGATGTTGAAGATTATTTTTACCGGGGGTAGCCCTTCCACGTCAAAAATGAATGACAGTATCGAAAAAAATTTGTAATCTGGTTTGATCTGAATGTTACTTAACTATTCGCGCAATGCTGAGACATAGGAAATTGAAAAAGTATCCGTATGATAATTTTATCACCAAGATAAAGCGCCGGCACAATCCGCATGGTCTGTCGAGAGGTTTCTAAACAAGTGCAGAGTTCCAGTGTTAGGTCATCCGCCATATTCTCCGGATCTTTCCCCAAGCGATTTCTATCTGTTTTCTAAGATAAAATCTGAGTTAAAAAATCAATATTTGTCTGTAGAAGCTGTTAAAGAGAAACGGCTCCCTACTTGAAGGAGCTGACAGAAGAAGACTTCTAGTACTCTTTCGAACAATGGAAGATTCGCATGAAGCGTTGTAGGGATAACGGAGGGATATATATTGAAGTTGATAATAAGTAAATATGTACCACATTAAGGTAAAATGTTTTAAAGTGTCAGTCTCAATATTTAATGCCACTCCTCATATAATGAGAGCTCTATATTATGAATAACCAAGCACGTGAATAACTAATAAAGTCGTTGTAAATGAATAACGACGCTCAAATCGAGTCGTAAAATCAAGTCCAATTCAATCAAAGACTATCGAGTCTTTTGCACATTAATTTCAACTGAGCCATCAAGTTTATGATGAAGGCATTATCACTATTTTCCTTTTAAATGACATATTGAGGGAAGTAGTTAGAATTTTTTAATGAAAGAGGGGTGGGGGATTTCTCTCACTTGAACTCATTGCAAAAATTTAATTTCACATCTCGTTTTCTTTATTTTCAACATGAAAAGAATTTTTTGTGGAGTAGGGGATTTCAAATATTATACTTTTTTTGAAAAAAAAAGTAGTAATATCCAGTACATAAAACTTTCAGTCTTAAAGTTTCATTGTACAGCAATCTTTACATAAGGATTACAACCCCCACATCTCTTCGTCGCTACGCTTCTGTTAGATGTTTTCATGGTGTCGCTTGAATTGATAGATTCACCCCCAACAAAAGAAACATAACTTCCATACGTGAGATTAGAATTAGTGAAGTACAATTGTTAGAACTGATGACTTACTTGATGCCTTGAAGCGTTTAATATAAAGTTATTAGTGATAACGATAGTGAACATAAGTTATCAAGTGAAACATCTGTATCAGACCTGCGTTGAATAAGGAACATTAGGAATCAATTCAGATATGATCTACTTAGGGACTACGACCTGAAACATCATCTTCAATTCTTCTAAGGACTGGGGTGATAGCGATAGCCTAGTCGTCATGGTTTCAGATTCGTGGCCGGAGGTTTTCATTCAGTAGCAGGTTCGCAGCCTTGATGTCTCTAAAGTCCGGACTTGTAGGTGGGGTTGATGTACGTTAAATCTGTCGAGGCTCAAAGTCCTCCCTGATGTGAAAGTTAGGAAATGGAGGTGCCAGCTCAGATGTCATCCTCGTCACTTGAAAGAGGTTCAAAATTACAAGATCCGTCGGCAATAGCCCTTGTGTTGCTTTTCTTGCGACGTTAATAAAAACTAAGGACTTGAATATTATTAGTTTGGAAAGGTGAAGATAAATGTGTTATTTTAAACGCTAAATCAGACATGTATAAGATTAATCACCAAAATAAAGTTCGGATAAATATCTAATATTAATTATTCGTTGATATGAATAAAATGTTTAAGTACTCAGCCGTGAATAACTTTCTCTTCATTTGACTATCGATTCAGGATTACTTTAAACAAGTTTAATATTAATCGCAAAGGGAAACAATATCGTGAAGTTACATATTCTCCGGGGAGGAAAGGTGATTGCGGAATCTAGGAGAATGATGTATCAAATGAGATGTCATCCTTTGATTAAAGATCTATATCACAAGAATAGCCATTGGTAACCATGTAGAGCAGTATTAATTGAATCAAATAATCAATTGTCTCATATTAAATATCGCAGATAATGTGACTTTCTCACTCTACCTAGAGCTGCCACTAGTGAAAATAGCTGTTTTAACTAAGTAAAAGTAATGAAAATACTTTTGATAGACTATTACAACTATCTTAATTTTAAAATATTTAATTAAAGGAAAGATAAAAGTTATGTGTGATTTCTCAAAATTGGTATTTTTTGTCAACTGTTTCATTTGCTCTGTTCAGCAACATTCTTACCTTAAATAAATTATAATAAATTCGAAAATATTACTCAACATTTTTTTCGATATGAAAAAATTTCACCTAATGTTTTTAATAAAAATAAACAAAATGTTTTGCATATATTTACATTTACTTAAGAACAATTTTGTGGAGTATTTATCCGGTCAGAAAAATGTAGAATTTTTTTAAGAAAATAGTAGTCCTATAAAACATTTTCCCAATAGCTTGGAGATTTTCTATACCAATTACATTGACCTTTCACAAAAATACTCAAAACTGTTTTTCACATAAATGTCATTCAGCCCTCTGTTAACGACAGATGCAAAAAAAAAAGAAAAAGAAATATCCCACAGATATACTTAAGCTTTCCTCTCAACAACTATTGATGGCATGTTAAAGCAAAATAGCAGATACTTTCTAATAGCTTTCCTTTGGAAGACTTTTTGAGTTCCTTAACATAACTTCGTTCTTTAAGTTGGATTGAAAAAGATAATTTTAAGACCAAATGAAACGTCAAAGTAGAAGGTAAGATCAGTCTAAAAATGACCCTCTTCCGTGAATAATTTCATGGTCTCTGTCTCTATTGCTCTTTTTATTTATGGGTGAATTCAAAATCGAAACGTAATTTGATTTCTTCGTTATCTATTATCGACTTTGCTTTAGAAGCCACACATACACTTAGAATCATTTCAGAAATATTGAACTAGTTAAGATTAAGCTTCGTGCCCGGTGACATACAAGTTAAGTGGAGAGATTGATCTCCACTTCCTCTAAGGATGGTCATATTTGCTAACTAAAGATTAAATTCAAGAATTCGATTTCAAAGTCCTCACTCAGAGAATTGATGAAATCAGAAAAATAAAGGACCAACTCTAGCATTAAACTTCTCATCTGACTATGGCTCAAACCCGCGAGTTCTATAAACCTCGAGTGTTTCTTAAAACAACATTTCAAATCAAAATATTCCATTTTATCACCACATTTACTGAAAGTGATATAATATTTATTGAACAGCATCAGAGGCTTGTTTGCCCATCTTTGTCCAAAAATGCTATGACCCAGAAAAGTAAATCTCTTTTGAATGCGTCTCGTTTTGTCTCATGACTGATTTTTAATGTTAAAATAAACGATGTCAAAATTAAATCAGATTCATTACAGTTTTGTTTTGTTTTTGTTTTTAATCTGATTAAGGTACTCACTCGTTAATCTAATAATATAATAAATTGGACAAGAGCACTGCCGGATTACTAGAAAATCACTCATAAATAAAGCATTTATACAGCAAGAGCTATCCATTGTGTTGATGAAGTTTAGTACAGTGCACGCAGACGAAGCGTAAAACACAAAATATAACTAAAACTACAAAACATTTTACTGTTTTAAGTTGATTTCATATATTATTTCAATGCATACGAAAGCATAAAGTAACACATGTAAGACTTGCATGTCTGGGTAAAGACTTCGGATTAATGGGAGGGCCAGAAAGTTGAAGTGTCTGATTATAGAGGGAGTATACTGCATAAAAGTTCACAATCCGATGATACAAAGAAGGAGTTCTAGTTTTCAATTACTAAAACCGAATAACTATTCCATTGCCACGATTTCTATTCTAAATAATTCATGGAATTAGATTCCTCCTATCGTTGATTAATTAAGTATCTTAGTTCAGACTTGCCATTGTTCCAGAGGCTAGTTAATATTCTACGTATTTGAAATTTCTCTTAAGATAATTATTTGCAAGTTCATTTTAAATGAATAAATTACATCTTTAGAAGTATTTCCCAATTGAATGAGTTAAATAATTATTGCAAGATGTAAATTAATGTTTTTATTATTAAAAAGCGTATTTTAAAAATGGGAATTTAATAATTTTTCTAATAATCTAATAAATCGGACACGAGCATTGAAAATTACCCTCATATTATATTGCTCTTATCGATCAATTTCAACCAGGAAACAACCAATATTTATTTCAGTTTAACCAGTCAAAATTATTTGTTACATAATATTTGTAATTAATATTCGTTTTAATTAATACTTTACATTCTGAAAACTCCTATTTTTATACAGTGAAACACTTTTTTAAAATTGATTTAAATACACTTAAAATTAAAGATGCGTAATTTAGGTATTAAATTATACTTAATGGACATTAAGACAGCCTTATAGTCAACATCTTTTTCATTCTATAACTAAATCAGTTTCTGATCTATTAATTTTAGACGTTAATAGCATCATTTCAAGAATGCAAAATCTAATGTATAAGTAAGATTAAATAAAAGTTAAATGCACCAGAACTCGTAAAGGTCATAAAAGGTTTTTAACTATTATGCTTTGCAGATACTTTAAATTACCCGGCAGTAAATAAACTGCAAATAATAAGGGAACGGATATTTAAATTTTATTTTGTATAGCTGAAATCCTATTTTGGTTTAAATTATAACATAAGCCCAAGTGAGAATTACATTTATCATTTCGTATAATGTAAGAAATCAATATTTACACTGAAAATGGTTATTAATATAAAATTAGTTAAGACAATGTAAATTTTTATTCAATAGTAAGAGTAAAAGATGTAATTTAATGTAACACAAGGGACTATTAATAAACATTAACTCTCTGGATTATGTATATGTGAGTGTGTGTGTTGGGAGTATATTTCTGAATACTGGATAAAAAAGAAACTTGACACAAAAGTTTAATTATAAATAGAAAAATAACTTACCTCTTGTACTTTTTCAATATACCTAAATTAAATAATATTGCGTCAGTAATAACCTGTATCTGGAATTAAATAATAAATAAATAAATATTTAATAGTATTAATTAACTGCGTTTACTTTGTGTAGTTAATGTTATACTCAGGAATATAGCAAAAAGCGCACCAAGAAGGGAGCTTCGATTAAAATGAAATTTAATTCACATAATGATACAAATGAGAAATTAGATTGAACACAACATAAAGATAATTACAATATATAGTGTGTTCAATTTTACAAATGCAGTGCAACTTCAATAGCGCGTCGGACCATCTCCAGCTGTACATGGACCGTCTCCACATGCCACAACACGATCGAGCATTAAGTTGATCAGACATCGGATTTCGTCCTGAAACTTATGGGCCCACGAATCTTGAACACCCATCTCCAAATCACATACAGAGCGACACGATGGCATCTGGCATTTCAGGAGGTTCCACAAATGCTCTATAAGGGATAAGTGAGGGTAAATGTCCAGAAATGGAATATTCAGTACATGAAGTAAAATCTCTTGAGCTACTCGAACTGTATGTGAATGAGCATTAAATTGCAAAAAAATACCCTTGGAAGACCTTTCAAGAAAGTTCGCACGGGGGTTGAAGAATGTGATCAACATAAAGCATTACCGTTAAGATTCCACTTATCATTAATAGAGTGGACCGGCTATCATACGCCATAGCTTGCCAGACAATTATGACAGTTCTGCCTGCAGTGTGTCGCGTGACAGCATGGATGGAATTGTTCCGCTGCTCAAGACAACTCCACACAGTGCAAAATAATCATCTGTCCCCAAAACGAACCGGTATTCAATATTGATTACCACGTTTTGTAATCTGTGGCATTCCGCGTTGTTCAAATTCGTACCACTGCAGATAGAATCACAGATGTTTCAGTGTTAAAGGCAGTGCGCGGAAAGAACGCTTGGTTTGCAAATTATTTTTTGCAAAGTGTCTACAAATGGTTTGTAGAGCAACTGGTAGCCTTACATCTGATTGTATCGAGTAATAAGCCACTGTGAGATCCATAAGCACATGAAAACGATTATTCGACCATCTCGCCTCGTCTTCTTACACGTCGCTCCAAGCCAGGTTTTCCACTTGTGGGCACCAACTTTTGTCCACTGAATCCTTCCAACAAGATATGACAGAATATTCCGAACGATTAACTTGTTGAGTAACACGGCGCATCAACCACCCTGCGATTTTCATGCGGGTGATAAGTCTCCTCTCAAACTTACTTAAATGTGGAAATGTCTTCTTATACACCTATCTGGCTCTCTAAGCTTACTTAAATCTTTATAGAGTCGGAATGAGACCGCTACTTTTATGAATCTTCCACTATGAGCCGGTTTATTTTGGACCCACTTTCTGATTGCAGCGCCACTGCAGATTTTGTTGTTATGCGCATTGGCACCTAACTTACATTATTTTCATACAGAATATCATTCAACTACTTTGCAAAGTTTCGTGATTGTGACTTGCTTCTTTCTTGGTGAACTATTTTCATTGTTCCTCCTCAAACACACACACCAGCGCGCACACTCTCATATACGTGGTGTGTGTGTGTGTGTGTGTGTGTGCGCAAGACGTAGCACATTAACAGAAAGGTTCAGACAGTTGAAAATGCTACGGTATTACTATGAGTCTTGATTTGCACCTTGAAGGATTTTTTTTTCTAAATTTGAATTATTTTTAACTTGACTGATAAGACCGATTTTTTTCTTCTCATTATTCTGTTGTATCTTACATTATTTGGCTTCACGACCTTTCGTAGCTTCTGATTATTTATTTCACAGAATTTTTGGAAGATCATTACATTTACACATTTATTTTCTAAATAGCAGTAAAGAATCGTTATTTTTATTCAGTTGTTTGTTTTTGTTTGAGAAACACTGTTTTATTTTGAATGAGTTTTTTTTAATAATAATATCAGACAAATAGTATGGCTTTTTACTGTTAAACAATATTTTCAACAAAAGGATCCAAATTTATATATTAGCAAGTGGGATATTAATAATCCTTCTTTTCGAAAAACACACACATTGTTGATAATTCTTCAAATCTCAAAATAAAATTCCCTCAAAATTCTATTTTAAAGGCTTATAATACATGGTTTGTATTTTCTACTTCTATTCTTTTGTAACACATCAAATTCAGTTAATTGGATTTAACTCTCTCATTCTATCTTCATGAAAGGGGATTCAATTTCTCATTTAGTTTTTATCCGGTATCAATCTACATTTTTTTTAAAATTTCAAATTAATTAAAAAGGTTTCTTTTTTTTTAAATTTCTTTTCTTGAAATTATTTTATTATTCCCTTTCGTATTCTTAAAAAAAAATCTTAACTTTAATGTTGTAGTTATTTATGTATACTTTACTAAATGTCCTAGCTCTTGGACAATAAGCAACATGATTACGATTCTTGCTCATTTGAAATATCCAAATCCTTCTTTAAAATATTAAATTGATTTAAAGTGATTGAATCAATTAACCTAATTTTGAAAAATAGCACTAAAACGTGTCAATTTCGAGGTTTTTTTTAACAAAATTTAAGTTATTCCATCCAAAAATGTATACATCCAAAAACACAATATTCAGTTGGAGTACGAAAAGAACATTTAATCCTCATTAAAAAAAATAACGGTGATTGATATCAATAAGTAAATTTTATACAAAATTTTAACTACACAACACATAGCAAATTTAGTTTTTGTGCTTTCCCATCCCTTTTGCTAAGATTTCCGCTACGTTATGCATAACTCTGGTCTGCATTACATCTTAGAACGTTAAAGTCTTTATGCTTCTGAAATAGATAATTATTCTTATATTTGTTTACAGAAATGTATATTGATACATTTATTGGTTTCGATTTATAAATTTACACTACAATACTTTTCTAAAGTTTTTGTAGAGTTTTATTATAAATATTAATCCTTGTAAAGAACAGGTTCTCCAGATAGTCTTGCATACATCTATTTCATTTATAACTTTAAAATTTTGCATTGCACTTATTTAAATGTGTGACTTTGTAAAATGTATATAATTATAAATTAAAAATTAAGTTAATTTTAATTTTTAAAAAAATTAGTTTTATGATTCTAATTTTCCTTAATTTAAAAACAAATATTCTGTTTATTAGATGATTTAAAGAAGAGGAGACGAAATAATCTCTGTAAGGAATCAGTTCACTGTAGATGTATAGACTCATTTTTAATGTAAAAAAATACCATCACTCTGAAGGGAATAAATTTTAAAGAAAATGTATCAATATCCTAAAAAACAGCTTTTGAAGGGAAAGAAAATTATATACAAATATTTTTCTTCATGGCATGATATGTATGCTTATAATTTTAAAATATCCAATTTCCTAGCGGTACTATAGTATCAAATCCTAATAAATAACACATCCATATAATCAGCGAAATGCTTTCTATTCTTTAACTGCTAAATAAAAAAAAAATTGAATTTCAAGCATTTTAGCGACTTTCGATAACCTTAATATTATCCAAAAGATAACGTTAAAAGAAGGAATATAAGTGTTCAGAAACATCTTTTGTGAGCAATTTTGAACTGGGAATATTTTCTATCTTGTTTTGTTCAGAAATATTTGTTTTCCTAGCATATAACCTGCAAATGATTTGCGCACTCCTGGGGGATAAGAGAAGCACAATCTGAGGATCATTGCTTAAGACAAAAAGACCTAGAAAGTTTTTGATTATGTTATTTACTGCAAGAAATTAATTGATACATGCACTGTATCTCGATAAATTTGTTTCACACACTCTTTGTTCAAGTTACTATATTTCAAATAAAAATAAAAACGTTTTGATTATCAATTTGTTGTTATTGAGAGCTTACAGTATTCAAATTCAAGTTACTTAAATTATGTAAGCACAAGATTATTTTTTCATGAACGAAAACTTCAGAATGACTCATTAAGCAAATTTATTCGTTATCTGCAAAATTAATAATGAAAATAAATCAAACATCTCAAATGCATGTTTCTTCCTAAGGAAAAATATAAGTTTCTTCATTTTAAAAAATAGTATTAACAGATGAATTAAATAAAGTTTTCAAAGGAAGCATTTTTGGATTACGTTAACAAGTTTGTATTGTATTTAAAGAAGATGAGACAAAACTATAAAAAAAAACTTTTATCTAATTAAATCCAATTGTTCTTCACTTAATTAAATACTTAACTCAAGTTTATGGGTTATAAACACCTGTTAAAACACACGAATAATCGAAGCACTCGATGACTACAGGATATTAAGAGCGATAAAAGAAATCTCGCAATTAATTCTACAAACAATTCAATTAATTTAGCAATTAATTTAAAACTAGTATTGCTCGCACTTTAAAATTACATTTATTAAATATATTTTCATACAAAGAAATAATTATTTTTGATAAATGTCATTGAAACATTTTGTACAAACAATATAAGGTAACTCAGGCCTTAAAATGTTTCAGATATGGAATTTTATTTTTATTAAAAAATATGATTTACTCGTGTATTTTATAGATGTAATATTTATAATAGTTTTATAAATAAAACGCAATAGAAAGTTTTATTTTAAAAATTCTAAACAAGGTCTGAAATGCTTTTTAGAAAAGTTTATCTATTAGAGTTTTTCTCGAAATTAGCTGTTTCAGGATTCTGATACTTTCCTCAAAATATCTACTTTACCTGTACTATATCAGTACAGATAGTTTCCAAATTACTTTCCATGTGTTTTTACTACAGTGCAAATTTTTTCTCGTTGAAATTATTTCTTACACAGTGACCGAATTATTTCTAACATTTCTTTCATATGAAATACTCACAAATATCAGGTATTGCCCAAAACTTGTAGAAAAATGAAAGGAAATTTGAAACACGGATTTAACACGTAACATATACTCATAAAATGTAAAATACTTTTAAATTCTATCACTTTTTGATTTGAAATGTACTGCTTTAGCTACTATTCATGAACATATCCCGGTGGATTCCTGGCTTCATGTCTGCACTGATGACTCAGCTGATGGGGTTATTAAAAATGCTGGATCTGGGGCTTACTCTAAGGAATTTACTTTATCTTCTACCGTTAGAAAATACTTTGACAACTTTGTTGGTGAAATACCCGCCATCTTCTTAGCCTTGAATAAAATAGAGCAGAGTGAAAGGAAAAACATTGTCTTTTTTCGTTGATTCTAAGGTGGCAATTACTTTCTTAACAACTTTTAGCAATGTTATTGTGAGATCTCTAGGAACTGCAAGGAAAAATAGACAAACTATTGAATAGAAATAACCGCATTAACCTGCAGTAGATTCCAAGCCATTGCGGGATATATGGAAAGGAGTAGGAAGATATGTTGGACAAAAGTGGATCTCAAACGATGCTACCAAATCCTTCTCTGTCCCTGTGACATATAAAAAGTTATAAATCCTCCTCTCTCAAATCTAACCATCTCAGCATATACAGCAAAAAGGTTTCTGAGAAAAAATAGAAATCCTTATCAAATAAGTCCTTTTTCTCACCTTGGGGCTGTTGGAGTAGCCTGCTTTAGACTTGCTAAGGCCCATGACTATCTACAGAGCCTACTGTATAGAATTGGACTCACGAGCACATCTGTCCTCTTTTCGGCCATGGCGAGATCATGACTCAAGAACACCTTAGCTTATGCCCTGCCGTCGTCAATGTTTTGAACTCTTTTAATTCATCCTCTTTTTGTGTTACTGATAACGTTTTTGCTGACTGCTTGTATCGTTCTTCACTGCATTGGGTCGACTAATAACTAAAAGTTCAGTAAACATAGGATTCGAAATAATTCTATTACTTTCAAATTTTCAAAATTCGACTACTTTCAGTATATAGAATGCTATGTTTATAAGCTCACAGCAATTTCTTAAAATTATTAATGAGATGAATTTTGTGCAAGGTATTACAGATAAAGGTAAGTACATAATTTACAATTGAAAATATACCTATTGATATTATTAATCATTTATGCATGATTAGTTAAGTTTTATACAAATCCTATATTATCTTTACAGAAGAAGATATAAAAGTATGCAGACATCTCAATATTGAAAAATCACTTTATTAATTCTAAAAAGTTAGGATTATTTAAAAATATTACTGAATAAACAAAATTATTTTTTCTTGTCGAAAACTTATCAGTTACATTAAACAATTTGTACCATATAGATAATCAAGAATTGTAGAGCCTGGGATTTTAACATTGTTATTAATATATAAATTTCCGAACGAATCGCAAAATATATGATACGCTAAGAAATATTCATGTGTAAACAATATAATTTTAATTTGAGAGTTTAGATATTATATATATATATATATATATAGTTTTACATTTAAAATTAATGCAGTAATTGCTTCTTTCTCCAGTGAGAACCGAAAAATATTTACAGTATTATAAATATAAAAACGTATTTAAAAGCGTATTTCCTATTAATGAGTAATAATAATTAGCACCTTGCATAAATAGCTTCGCATCTAATAAGAAAACAGTAAAAATTCAAAGCTAAAATTAAAAATTCAAGAAAAATAAAGGCTGAGAAATGTATAAAAATGATAGTTCAAATAAAAGAGACAGAATGTTAAAACGAAGAAAAATTTTAATACGACATATTGGCAAGCTTCAATTTACATAATTTTCAAATGATAAAGTGTTTTATGTGACTTCAACTGTTTTGTTGTACTCAAGATAGTTCTTTCAAATTTTCTTAATATTCTCCAAGTTTTTAATGTTTCTTAACTAATTTTCCCTCAGAAATCTTTCTTTTTTATAATTTCATTCCTTCATCATAACCGTTTTCCCAACATAGTATAATTTTAAAGATAAACATTGAACGAAACCATTAAATACTAGACTAAACAGAAAATAACATTATTTTTATCTGTTCATTTTTTCTGATTTGCTTCTTATAAAACACTTTTGTCTAATGTTCCTAGTTTCCACTCTCTTTAAAAAGATTTCTGATAAATTTTCTCTGAAAAGTCCTTCAAAAAGGGCATTCCTTCCTTACTCTATTTTTTTCAAAAAAAAAATTATATTTATATAATTTTAAAATACTGCAAAGGAATCCATTAAATGCTAGAAAAATTGAAAATTAAATTATTTTCTATATATTTACTTTTATCTTTTTAATCTTTATTAATCAGTTTTGTCTAATACATACGGAAAAATATAATTACTTGTATTTCAGAAAATAATTATGAGAAAGAAATGCTTATCGTCTATTAATTCATCTTTTCTACTAATAATTTTTATACTTATTATTTATTCATTTGAAAAAGATGTTTGATTTTTTAAAAACATCTCCTACGTTTTAAAACTTCTAAAATACTTAAGCTTTCAATATTTTGAAAATATTATTATAAAAATGTATTTTAATAAGTAATTGTAGCCACGAAGAATTATTTCAATAACATAAGCTGCCAAATAAAAATAAAGTCTGTTCTGAGATAAATTAATCGGTTATTGAATTTTGTAACATGATTCATCATTATAACAACTTACTCTTTCAAATTGTATCATTTTTGATTTTTCTGAGGCGTCTCAGGTAGATTGAAATGCATTCGATAAGGAAAAATAAGCTTATTTTATGTCAACATCAAATGAACCTGGTTTTTTTAATTTGAAAGAAATGGTCCTTATATTTTAGTAATGAGGTATCTATATGTTTGTATATTTATTTATATTTAAGAAATCCCTCTAATGAATATAAAAAATTAAGTTTAAGTAATGAATAATCAATAGCTGTACTTACTTTCGTATATTATTTACTTATCTTCAAGAGTATCTTGTGTAACTGTGACTGCTTATTGACGTCGCACTGAAAAACAAAACGAGAGTGATATTTTAACGACCCTAGTTTTGTAATTTTGTTAATAAAGTCATGTGACAAAGACGAAATCTGATCCAGCACCTCCTTCTAAATTTTCCAAATTATGTAAAGATTTATATATATATATATATATAATTTCTTTTTCTCTCTCTTTCCTATTCATGTTTAAGTTAAATGTGCTTTTCCGTAAAGGTAAAATGTTTGTTTACCCTTCTCATATAACATGGCTTTAAAAACACAAATTGAATAAAGACTCCACTGGAGTGGTATTTGAAAACTATTCGATTGATGTTGTCTCTAAGCTTCAACATTTTGCCAATGAACAGGGCGTAAATCTCAACCAGAAGACTTAGGAAATTGACCAGACTTAACCTGTATTAGCCTTGCTGCACGCTGTATCTTTAGTGACTTCCAGGTTTGAGACAACTATTCGACAAAAAAAAAATCTTTTAAACCATTGTCAAAAAGCTAACGCGAGCACATCTTACAAATTTACAAAGTACTTTTATGGGTAAATATAACAGTTCCATTCAATGAACACAAGTATAATCGCAAAAATCAAATTCGATAAAATTTTGAAATTTTATGATTCAAATTTCCCATAGGTTTTGAGCGCAAATATTTTACAATACCTAACACTTGTGAGTATTACTTAGAAAAAAAAAAGGTTCACTGTACAGTAAATAATCTTATATTATAATGTACAAAATAACAGCGCAACAGATAAAATAGATTTTGAGAAATGTGTACCAGACTTCTTACAAACCACATTTTGAGAGAGACTCAAATACCGATATTTTCTCTCAGACGTGACACATGTGTTTGTGATTTTAAAGTACAATTTTCTAGGTTCTTAAAGTTCAATTTATTAAATTCTCATAAACAATACTTCTACAGAATTGGCAAATCTCAATCTATTTATTAACAGCCAATTCAATATGTGCTACATTTGAAGTCTTTTAATGTCTCAGTTACTTTAATCTATAAGGAAAGTTTTCAACCATGTGCTTCGATGTACATTAAGAACTTTTTGGTTAAGAGCTACTAGGAAATTACTTCTTTTTAACAATTTAAGCAAGGAAACGAGTAGTAAATATATGTAATTTGCTATTCCAATCTCTATTATGGAATTCCGAAGCATTTTCAATATCTGAAATGACGGAAAGCAGACTAATCTGTGAAAAAAAAGGCTCAAAGAACTTTAAGACTTAAGAATGAACAAATACTAACAAGCAGTACGATACTCTACAATTGATTCATAAATATTTCGTACGTTTTCAATGTTATATTTGTGTAATAAAGTACGCTCTATCTATTTCACATAAGAAAATATTACAAGTACCAAAAAATGACAATAATTTTTTGTTTTTACAACGAAATTTTCGTTAATTAATTAAAGCAAATATTTTGCTACTATAATCGCACTTGATTAAAGTAAGTAAACTGTTATACCTTATATTAAAATTTTGTAGAGTAAAACTTTATTGCAGAGGAGTTTATTATTTTTTTTATTGCTTACAAAAAATTCTTAAAAATACGGGCAAACCTTATCATATTAAACTGACCGAAAAGAATGTTCTGATTTTAATTGCAACATTTTAAAGGAAACACTTGTGTGAATAATTGATAAAGAATCTCATGGATTTCATTTTCTGTACTGAAATGGATAAATGAAATTATTTTTGAATGAATGTATGATAACAAAATAAAAAGTGACCGCTTTGCAAGTAATAAAATTTTGATGCTGTTATCTATTTATATAATGGTTAATCATTAAGAAAAATGTTCGTTTTAATATCTATATTCTTAAAAAATACCTTTCTTTCTACAATATTAATTTGCTCTATATTTTTGTGTATCATAACAATTATATTAATTATATTTACTCAATGTCTTTTCTTGAAATTACTGTATTACTTCTTTCGCGATAAACCAAAATGTGATTGCCAAAATGTTTAAATGCACAATTACAACAATTTTTCATGCTAATTGAAATAAAATAATGCTATAAAAATTAAATGAATAAAGGGTTCGTGTAATGTGAATAAGTGAATTCACTTTTCAAAAATAAATACTTTACAGAAATGGTGAAATGTATAAGAGAAATTCGAAATTAAATAATTGCATACTCAACAACATTAAGACAAATAAATTAACAGCTGGAAACTAAAACAAGGAACGAATTCTTGTGGGGTAAAAAGCTCTTTATTAAAAAAATCAAAATGACAAAGAAAAACCAGTAATTATCCTAAATAAGCTCTCAAGAAATATGATATAATATAAAAATATAAACAGTCTTTAGTAACTAACATAAAAATTTACATTTTTATTCCTTTTCAGTTTATTTAAAAATAAGCTGCGCACTAAATTAAAAAGTAAGATTATTTAAAATCATTTTTCTTTCAGAAGAACAAATAACAGCAGACAAAAAGATCTAAAATAACTAGTTTTGTTTATTTTCTTATTTATATTTTCCCGCACTTTCTGTTTTTGACGTATTCTTTACTTGCAAATTAAGAGTTACTCTTGTTAATGGAAGCTGTAAGAACATGTATGTAAATTTTCATGTTAATCATTAACTTAACCACAAAAGAATATTAATTTTTTTCAGCCTTATTTCGTTTCGTATAGCACTTTTTTTTTAAAAAAAATAGAAGCTTAACCGATGCATTTTTAAATACTCTTTAGAATATTTGATTAAGAATAAATTTGTTCATGAATGAATTTCATTATTTAAATTTGTGTGAAATGGAGCTCGATAGCAAAATGCCCCTGTAAAATAAAATCAGAAGAGATTAAATTTGAAAAACAGTTTCTTATTCAAATCTATTTCTTAAAGAAAGAAAATTCTTCTTTTAAAATATTCCGCAGATTTTAGAAGAATAAATAGATTTTAAAATTCGAGATATTTATTCAAATATATAAATATTACATTTAATAGTATAAAAATAATACAATCATAAAAAATTTAATTATGAATAAATATTAATAATTTATTCGATTATAATTATGCTACAATAAATAGTCTTCATTAAAAGAATTTCTGCACTTCAAATTTGCAGTTAGATTAAATGTTTTAAATAATTCCTTAAATTTATTCCGCAAAAAAGGCCGTTTTGAGACATTCCCAAACAGATTTCCCCAGAAATATGTTTCACTCTTCATTGAATTTATAATTACAAAAAACTAGTGTAAGATGAAAATAATAACTAAAAGAGGATAGTAAGTATAATGTTATTTCATTGAAATATTAACACTCTTTAGCTCGAATATTGTAAGTGCAATATATTTCATTGCAGTATTAACCTTTTTTTTCTCAAAACAAACTGAAAAATCCAAGTTAAGAATATATAGTTTAAATATCTTCAGAAAATTATATTAACTACAAAAGTATTTTTAACTTTTGAAATGTTTGAATCTATTTCCAATCATTTCTTAAATTCTATACTGCATGAAGATTCAAATGGTTCCTCAATCAATGAGTAAACACATACTTCATTTTTTGAAGAATTTTAATTTATTACAATAAAAATTATAAAATATGCTTCCATCGTTAAGAATTTTGATTGTTGAAAATGAAGTTTGTTTCTGATGAAAGCAAGTTTGAGCAATATTCTTCTTTATATATAAAATCTTACATGTTGGGTTGTCTTTTTTTGCAAACCTAAATGGAATTTTAACACCAGATATTAAATTAAAAACCATTTTTTTCTTAAATGTTAATAAATTTTAAGGTCACACTACCTTAGAATTTCAGAGTTAAAATAACATTATTGTGTTATAATTGAGTCTGTATTAACATTGAACCTATAATTTCAATCAGAAATGTATGTCCGTGGTTGGGTATTGCTTTAATAACATAAACTTTTTTTTAAATTTTCAAAATATGTTTGGTCTCAAAAATTTCTTAAATTAAAAATTCCAGTAAGAATTAAGTTGCCAGCTGTTTGAATACGAAGTAATAAATTCTTGAAATATTCCTTCCACTTAAACTATTTTTGTTTATAGAAGTATTGAATTCTAATTAAGTTTGAATAATTTACATACATTCTTAACTTTAAAAAGTAATTATAATGACTAACAAAAATTGACTTATTAATTTTTTTCCTTACATTTATAGCTGGAAATTCAATTGTATACATTATTGAGTGAAAAAAAGAGAATAGAAATTTATAGTTGATTCTTAATTTTAGTTAAATTAAAAATTTGCGTGTGTATGTGTTGAAAAAGGTCATTTTGAGCTCTGAAATAAAACAATTAAACAAGTTATACGTATATAAAGACAATTAATGCTACTCAACTCGTTCTACACATATTTAATCGTCCACTTAATAATAGTTATCACATTAAAGTTATTTAATTTAAATGGTAATTAAAGTTCTACATCAAAATGATATACCACTTAATACAGGAATTTTATGTTCATAATAAATTTAATGAACAATACGTTCTGTTCATTATAAATTTAAAAAAATTACATTTTATTCATTAATTTATCGAAATATTTAATGAAAACTATTAAAAGTTTGAATCTTTTGAAGAAAGAAAAATATCATTAAAATTAATATCATGACAATCAATGTAATTGGAATGTCTGTATAATTGATAAAATAATTTGTCTAATTTAATGATGATTTATATGAATAAAATTGTTTTTGACATATAAATATAGATCCGTTTCTATTAAATTTATTTCTTTTACAAAATCCTTGTGTCTAAACTTTAATAATAACTATGTATATTTAATAATACCCATATTTGGTAATAAATTTAAACAGATTATGTTTAAAATAAAAGAATAATAAAACAAATTACTTTTTTAATTGCCAAATATCAATTGTTATAAAATATTTATAATTTACCTACATGTAGATTTATTTTCAAATAATTAAAATTTTTGTAAAATAAAATAAAAATTAGTCATTACAACACTTGTAGGAAACGAGATCAAATGTTTCTGTTGCGCAGTTGGCAACAGTTGTAAATAGTTAGTTATGTTTTGAGAAGAATAAAGTGATGTGTTGATATTATCAGTCTAATTTAATACCGACGAGTCTACACATTTTGGTGCCGAAAAAATATTCGGGAAAGTCATACTAAACTTGCTTGCTTAAACTTTTGATACGAACCCGAATTATAAGGCCAATCGTTAAAGAGAAACTTGATTTACTTAAACGTAAATTATCAATAATTCGCGCCGTCGTTACGAAACTGCCAACGAATCTGAAAGATCCATCTAGTGAAAAAACTTATTTAGAAAACAGCATTAAACGCTTACAAAACAAAAAAAAAACGAACTAACCTTATCTGACGATAAAATCCTCGAACTTTTGAATGATGAAAAATATAAAGAAGATATAATAGATAGAGAAAAATACAAGGAAAATGGTTTGAAATGCAGTTTAGCTTAACCACCTGTTGGCGACAAAAATTGTTTACAATTGTTTAGCGATATTTTGCCAATTGTGGTTACCATTAACCATTAGTTACCCGCCATAAAAATCGCCAAATTTGGCGATCTTTCAAATCTCGCTAAGTGGTTACGCTAAACTGCATTTTCACCGGAAAATGATGATTTAGCGATGTTTACTTATAAGAAGTAATATGAAAAGAAAATTAAGCCAATTTCTATTTAGGTCATCAAAGACAAATTTTATTTTAGATACTTTTTTATTAAATAGTTACAATTAATATAAATAAGTATATGCATATGACAGAATCACAATATTAAGCATTAAAATAAATTCATCCGATAAATTAAATGGTTGAAATGCAGTTTAGCCCAACCACCTTTGGTGACAGGAGTTATTTGGCGGTACTTTGCTAAATGTGACTACCCTGGTCCGCTTCGAGGACTTAACGTTCAGCCAAAAAAAATCCCAAAGTTCGGCAGTTTTTGAAATCTCGCAAACTGTTTGGGCTAAGCTGCATTTTCACCAATTTAATTTAATTAATATTTGAAAAAACTGTATTAATATCAAGTATCATCCACTATAAGTTTAAAAACTGTATTTGAACTTGAGTGGATGAATAAAATTATTTTACTAACGATTGAAAATTTGAACAAGATATGTATATAGGGAGAGTGTGAACTAATAGTATAGTAGTAGGAATTTAAAAAAGAAAAAGAACACGAACAAGAATTTTTCCTCACCAAGATTGCCAATATCTGACTCTATAAATAACACGCTACCGCCAATAGCTAACGGTATAAATTATGCCTCTGCTTGTTCAAACAATACAGTAAACCTACCTATAGCAAAAAATAACTACGTTTTGTAGTGAAATTGAAGAATTTAATAGTTTTTGGGAGCATTTTGAAAACGGCATCGAGAAAAATGAACGATTATCGCTTATTGATAAACATGTTTTTTACAAGGATATTTTGATGGAGTGGCAAAATGACTAGTTGATAGAATAAATATAACTGCAGATACAAATGCAACAACAAAGGATATTTTAAAATCTAAATATGATAATTAAGGATAAAATAATACAAACTCATCTCGATTACTTAGTAAACCTAACACCTATTAAAAATCCATCTTCATCAGCATTAAATGAGATTATATTAGATAGATGATTGCGAGTAATAGATGATTACGAGCGTTGGATGTCTTAGGCGAAAACACACAATTATACGGAAGAAGTTTGGCTCCAAAAATACTCCGTGCTTTTTCACATGATATATGTCGTAATTGGGTTGTATACGCCAAACGTGAAAACTTGGCTGAAGGCTACATTATAAAATTGATGAAATTTTTAGCCAAGGAAGTAGAGGGAGCAGTTGCTGCAAATAATATTAAAGGCTTATTAGTTTCAGAATATTCTATAAAAACGTATTTAGAAAATTTCAATGTGTGTTCTAAACCAGTTACTACAGGTAAAAATAATTCATCCCTTTTGCCGTTTCTGTAACACAGCCGAACATTGGCCTCAACATTGCAACTCTGTAACGGACATAGACGTACACATACAGAAATTGAAGGCTACCAACAGATGTTTCCTGTGTACTAACCGTGGTCTCGCTCCAGAAAGTTGCTATCGTAAAGACAAATGCTGCTGTCCCAAATGCAAGAAAAAACACCATGTATTAATATGTAAAACTCCAACTGGGTATCAGTCCGCGACTGCATCTACAAACAAAATTGATATATTTAAGTTCTATTTCGTTCATTTGCAAACTGCGCGAGTTTTCATAAAGGGTCCAACAGAGATTACAAAACTTACATGTTGCCTTTGGGATGGTGGAAGTCAATGTAGTTTCGTCTCTTCTGATCTTGTAAGCAATTTGAAACTTCCAGTTACTTCACACACATACAAAACAAACCTTTGGAGCTTCAAGCATTCAAATCTCCATCTAGCTCAGCCAAATGCGAAGACAAGTTCAATTTCAGTTGTCAAACGTCTGGGATACATCTGAAGTCAGCATTATTGCATTCGAAAGCCTCAACAAGTATGCATCACATGCGTCTCCACCAACTGACGTTTCACGCTTCGCGAAAAACAAGCTACTGAAGCTTGCAAACACAGATGATTCACTGTCGAACTTACCAATTCAGATTTTAATTGGCACAGATTTCTACTGGAATGTCGAGAATTCTGAACCTCCAGTCAAGCTGTCGGATTCTCTGACCTTGGTCCCTTCAATTTCTGGGAGAATACTTAGTAGATCTCGATCACACGCAACAGTTTCCTTCATTTCTACACTTCATAATATTAATATGGATACTTCAACTCAAGCACTGGACGATGTGGTACCCGAATTCAGGAGCTTAGAAAGCATTGGCGATTCAAGAGGAAAAAAACACTTGTAACTCTGAACTCTTGACAAACTTTCATCAATATTTTGAAATCATCGATGGTAGACGAGTAGTAAAATTACCATAGAAACCAGAAGTTCAACTTTCATCAAAGAATTATGAAGACGCAATTCGACGTTTTATTTCTTTAACAAAAAAAAACTATACTGAGGCACAGTTAAACAAGAATATTCTGAGATCATATAAGATAACTTTGATAAAAAAAAAAAAAAAAAAACAAGTGGAAATCAAATCGTATCTCATGAAGCACACTATAAAGAACGTTTATTTTACTTACCCAATCATGCAGTAAAGAAAATTGCAAATGAAGAAACCAAGTGTCATATAGTTTTCGACTCATCTCTTCATTCTCCAGGTCATCCATTTTTAAATTGGACCAAATTTACTTCCCAATATCATGGCTACGTTATTGAGATTTCGACTTTCGAAAATAGCAATTACTTGTGACGAGAGCCAAGCATTTCTACAGTTGATACTATCAGACGAAGACAGAGACGCAACACGATTTCTGTGTTTCAAGTCAACGTATACTCCTGATGGAAAACTCTGCATAGAAGATGAAATTGTAATTTACCGATTCACGCGTCTTCCCTTCGGACTCACTTCAAGTCCATTTTTATTATAAAATTCTCTTTGTGAATTGGCTACAGTGTACAAGCAAACGTACCCTACTGCAACTAAACACATTAAGAATAACACCTATATGGATGATTTTATCATGGGAACATCTACAGATACTGAAGCTACAATTCTATATCAAGAAATGCAGCAACTTACATCACATATTAGCCTACCATTCGCCAAATGGATTACGAATTCTATGATTTTGGAAGAGATATGGAAATAAAAAAAACGTTCAGTTTAAAAATATTACGCAGGTCTTAGAGGTTAAATTAGATTCTGACAGAGATGTTTTTCAAATTGATGTGCAGAAAAAGATTTTGCGAGCATCTAAAAAACCAGTAACCAGGAAAGAGACCAATTTCAAAGTCTTTCGATCCTCTAGGCCTATTCGCTCCAGTTACAGTTATTGTGAAGATATTATTTCAAGATACGTGACTTAGTAGTATTCAGTGGAATAAAGTATTACCGAAAGCTGTAGCACTACAGTGGCACAGGTGGATATATTAGTTACAATGTCTGAATGATATACACATCACAAGATGGATTGATCCTTGAAATGCCGTTACCATACATGTGTTTTGTGACGATAAAGAAATAAGAAGGAAATCCCTGATGTTAGTCTGAGATAAGTATCGCGAATATCCCAAGTTACAAACTTACACTAATATACATTACGCTGATATATATTAAGCACAACAGCAAAGTACTAATGTTTTGTTTATTTTTAAAGTAATTCATATTTCATTTTGTTTTTAATTCCAAGGTATTTATACTTTTATATTTATAACATTTGTCTCCTAAATTATATTACCCAGCAACGACAAAGAATGCTTTTTATTTAATTATGCATATCATGAAACACTCAAAAAAAACTTTGCAATTATTTGAAGTGTTTTCGTAATGGTCTTCTAGTACTCAAAACGATGCCGCTAAAATTGAACCTCTGATTCTTTTTTCATTTCAAAAAAATAAATTATTTATCACAGTTAAAAAAAATATTTTATTAAGTTCTAATTATTAATTATTTTAAAAGATCCAAATGCATTGCTTGAAACTTCATCCTGCTTCAATAAATGAAAGAATTCTTAACATAATTTCTTTTAATTAATAAACTTTTTTTAGTTTAAAACGCGATATTTTTTTTAAAAAATTTTACTTTTGTTAAATATTTTATATCATATAATTAACAAGAAAACTTGAGGTACACCTCTTTGTAATTACACGATATGTTCATTTAAAGAAATATTTTTATTTCAAACACTGTTTATTTTTTTGCACAAACAGGCTTGGAAAATTATGCTTATGATATTCGTAGCAAAAATAAATTTCTTTAAACTTTATTTATTGAGTAACATTTTCAACATAAACGTGTGAATTTTGAGTGGAATAAATGTGTAAAAAGTTTCAAATAAAAAAAATTTGAATAATTTTAATTATTTTGTATTTTTTATATCTAAATTTTTTAAAAAATTATATATAGGAAACTGAACATCGAGAAAATAATTAATGAATATTTGCAACATTCCTTCCCAAAGATGTTAGTTTATCATTCTCGAAAAAAGCAAAATTAAAATAAATTAGAATATATTCCTAATTAAGTTTTACTTTTCTCATAAATGGAAATAAGAACGTGTTTACCGAATTTTATATGAAATAAAATAATTCAAATATTTAAATAAGTAAAAAAAAATTGAGAGCTTAACATTTTAAAATTACACATTTAATTCTGATGATACTAAAAATGAACGTTTTTAAATAACGTCAACAATTTCTTGTCGTATTTAATGAGAAACAGAGAAAAGTACTTAGAAATATTAATTTTATTTATCCAATTAAATTGTATTTACTCCATTAATTTGTTCCCAAAAATATCATCCGTCATATTTGTTGACGACAAACATCCATTTATAGTACGTCTGATTGTGAGAATTTGCAACTATAATTAGATATTTAATAAAATAGAATAAAATTTCATAAGATGTTTTTATAAATAATTTAAAGGAGGTACTGCTCTGTCATTTATATATTCACTAAATAATGCTTTTTTTTCCCCAAAAAATGCATTAGTTAAATAACTTTAAATATCTTCTGTGAACTGTTAAAAAATAATTTATTATCCTATTAATATAGCTGATAAATATTTCTTCATGAGATATTGCATTTTGCTTTCTTTTTCTTTTCAAATTTAATAAATGCACAGCGGTTCTTAAAATACATCGAGTAATTTATGTGAAACACGAATCCAAATTAAAGAACTTTTTCAAAGTTAGAATCCATCCTATTAACTGGATTTCAACGATATGGCTATTTTCTGCTTCAGAAATTTAAATTTACTTTCACAAAACATATCCTATTTCTAAAACTTTTTTGATTACTCTATTTTTTCTCCAAAAAATTTTTTAAAAAATTTCGTCTATATTAGTAAGGGTAGATGTACCGACTTAACCCTTTTAATTAAATTAATATTCAATTATTCAAATTCAAATATTTTATATCACTTGATTCCAGAACAGCAGTTTCATTGTTCAAAAGCTATTAAGCAAAATTTAATAAATATTTTAGTTTTTGTATTTAATATCTCTTTCGGGTAACATAAATAAAACTTTTAAGAAGTATCTTCTTTGTTGTAAAAATGTCACAGTGGAGAAAACGTTAGGTCAGATAGACACATTAACCATTTTGAGGGAAAATAATGCACCGCCTTTCTCTATTAAACTCAAAATAATGCATATTAACTGATCATCCTGATTCAATTTGAAGGTATATTTATGGATAAATAATGAATTAATTATGTTAAGTTAGTAGAAAACTTCTTATGCGTTACATAGAGTCAATGTTGTCACCTAATGTTCCCATTATCCAGTTAATACAGATTCTGTAAATGTAGTATTTCATAGTGCAATCATCCCATCAAGACTTAATTCATTTTGGTCTTAAGCCTTCTTGGGCATTACACTAATTCACTTCTATTATTAAATACCCGACTATCAGAAATATCACTTAAAATGTTAACAGTTTGATAAAATAATATCATACCATAAGACATAGCAGTATGTCATATGGAAATCAACCAATCAAGGTATAGCTTTAAATTACGTGACATCTTTAAAGTTTTTAATAGACATTAAGATTATGTAAGACAAAGGTAAGGTTTCGGGAAACTGGATAGAGATTCATCCCATTCTTTTTCGTTCTCAATGCCGACATCGTCCACATTAGTTTCTATTTACGTTCCATTCCTTGTAAGATGCCCTTGCATATAATACAGCCTAAAGAGAAATAAACAATATTTTTCACATAAAAAGCTTAAAGTTTCTTCCCGAGAAACCTTGAGAGCTACACCTAAGCCAAAGGAGCTGCATACTTCTATTTTATGTATTTACAACAATGGGATTAAATTTTTCTTTAATTCTTATCTTTCTACCGCAAGAAAAATACCAAAATTAATTTATATCTTGAATACAATTTTCTGTAATTTATTAATTATTTTAGGTTTTTAGTTTAATGGCAAAATAATGAATATTGTCAAAGATTGTTGAATGAGGGGTAAAGCTAAATTTAATTACAAATATATTTTAGAAGCATAAATCAATAAAACTACAGAATAATTGAAATCACTGAGTTTGTAGCTTTAACTTTTTAAAAATAATCCATTTTATTAAAAGATATTGAGTCAAATCAAAAGTGATCAAAATGACGAGTGAACATTAAGACTACCCAAAGAATAAGTTTCAGATTTGTTTCGACGTCGTTTAATAGATGGCAGAACACAATGATAACACCACCTTCCTTTCGCAACTCCGTCAGTCGTTAAAAACAAATACTTTTTGAACCATCCTCGTATTAGTCAAAAGTCCTGATGTAAGGCTGCTGAGTGGAGAATTTGTCCTAAGGCTGTTGGGTCATAGTCTCAATTTTTCAGCAGAAATTAACATAGTGTGAAATAATAGAGACTGTGAAATAATAATATAGAGTATATAATAATAATAAAGTGTGAAATACTGATCTTTCAAGTTACATCTTGGTACTTTGGTTGAGTTTTGGGAAATAAATAAAGGTTCGTTTTCTTTTATTTGGTACTATGAGTAACCTTAATTTTATATTTCTAAATAAATCCGTTTATATTCAGCTTGAGCTCTCATCAATATAATGATCACCAATTAAGATTCCATACTCCATAATTAGAGTAGACTGGCTATCATAGGCTATGCCCCCCCCAGACCATCACGTCTTCTGTGAGTCATGACAGTGCATCATGCGACAACAGGGAAGGAATATTTCTGTACACCAGGGTGCCTCCGCGCATAAACGTGGGTATCATCTGTATTCAAAATGAACCGGGATTCCTCACTAAACACAACGCTTGTGGAACAACTGGCAGCTCTAGATCTACTTGTATCATGAAACGAGTTTCTATGGGATCCAAGATTGAGCTTGCCGCACGATCCTTCGATCTTCTAGGGTCGTCATTTTCCAGATCTTTCCAGGCTCGATTCTCTAAAGTGTCTGATGCTCCCAACATGTTCTGACGGCACACGCCAAACGATAAACTAGGCAAGAAGCTCGGCCCTCGACCACAATTCAATTTTCATGCTAAATATCATGCCCCTCTCAAATTCACTTAACTGAGCGAAATATCATCTCACACATCTATCTGGCATTATTACTAAAGCTCTCCTAGTATCGGAATGTGATCGTTACATTTTATGAATCTCCCAATAGTGCGCTGGTTATTCCCGATTACAGCGCAATTGCAGGGTGTATAATGATGCGCATTGGCACCAAACTTAGATCATTTTCCTATCGCATTCATTAAAATCTGTTGCAAAGTTTCTTGATTGTAGCTAGATTCCTTCTGGGTGCTATATTTTCAGTGTTCTTTAATATACATTGAAATTGGAAAGAAAAAATAATGCTTTCATAAAAATATCTACTTGATTTTAATCTTAAGAATAAATTTGTCTCGTCGTTTAACTTAAAAGAACTTTTAAGAGTATGTAGGGAAGAATTTCTTAAAAACATTTACTCTTAATAGTAATTCCTTAAAAATTTTTAAGCGATTAGAGAAAATAATCAGGATTTTGTTTGAAAATTGTTTTTACGCAATAAGAATGGAATTAAAAATTGAATGGATTTAAAAAAAAGAATTTTAATCGAGAGAAACATTTTTTTTAAGAAAAATTATTTTGTGAAATAAGAATATGATTGAATGAAAAATCTATTGAAAAAACTACAAAGTCTTTTTACTTAAAAGGAACTCAAGATTGCCTGATTTGAATAATTTGTGGTGCTAATAATACGAGTAAGGAACTAATTAAAGGACTTTTAATCAATAAAGTTTTTTCTTTAATTTAGTTATTTTTATGGCTCTTGTTGTCTAAAGCTCAGGGAAAATTTAAATCATTAAAATGGTTTGGGTGATGTTTAATAATAATGTGTTCTTGACTACTTTTAAATTTTTAAATAACCAAATGTGATGCTACCTGAATCATAAATGCTGTATGAAATTAATATATATCGATATGTGTGATGATATATATCAATTTGTGTAAATGATATACATTAATATATGAGTGAATATTACACAATATCTTTTATGCATTTAGAATATATTCTATTTATCTAGAATGTATTCTATGGTATTTTATGTCATCCATTAAATAGAATTAAAAATTGTCTTTTTTCAGATTCTAAGTATATATATAATCATAAATTTAGTACAGACATTTGCTTTAAGATTATTTGTCTAACTTATGGATATTATTACAAATTAGATGGTACTTACTAAATCTACTAGGACTTAATTTTCACAAACATTACAATTGCAGTTATGATCTCTTTGCCTTGTGAAACGAAACCCTCTTCACTTAATTAAGTTATTTTTTTAAAACATAATTTTGAAATTTATACATTACTAGTTATTTATCTAGGCCAAAAGAAGGGACCGTAAAAAAGGAGAAGCTGTGATCATAGATAAGATTAGAAAATTAAAATTAAGAACAATGACTAAAATGAAGAGACGATCATTTGATCCAATCAGATACTTTACACAAACAAATAGTTAAAAATTAACAACTACATACTTGAATATACCTGGAGGAGAATTATAGAGGAGTCACAATCGTTGAAGTAATTAGCGTACAACAAACTTAAATGACATTAACGTTAAATATCCGTGTGACTTGGGAATGTAGCATGTCTATGTGAATGTGTTCATGTGAGTGTTCAAGAATGTCAATGTGACAAATTCTTGGTGAATTGTTATTTCAGTGTACCTCAAGGAGGGATGGAGGGCAACTACAAAGAGAGAGAAAGCACCCTTTTCTTCTGAAATTGTGTTTCACACTTCTGAAGATCAAATGTTCAATGACCTTCTGAGGGTCTTTCATGTGTAGAATCAAAGTATCCAAAAGAACTGTCCCAAATTAAAAATCTTTGTTTTACATTGCATGGGCCCATGTTTCATACCTCTTCATCTAACAAAAGGAACGTAGGGGCTTACAGAAGAGAAGCTAGCTTTAAAATAGGTTATATTTGGAATTATCCGAAAAATCGAACTTGCAAAGAAACAAAAGTTCGCTGAAGAGAAATTAGTAAGACTTAAACAAAGTATTCATAATTACTGTTTTCTCTGTTTTGCATCATGTGTATTTGTTGTTGTTTAGGGACACCATTATTAACTTTAGAGAAACTCAAAATTTCAATTATGCGCATATTTAGCACCAGTTCAATCTAGTTTACCAAAAATTACCATCAGAGCATAAAATTACAAAACATTGTACGTACACGCATCACAATCAGTACCTTTTTAACCATACAACAAACTTTAAACCTTGACCCGAACCAATAAATTTAAATGCCTTCAAATCATAATGGCGACAATAACCACCGGAATTAAATCTCCGTTTTACCAGACTACTTACGCATTAGCTCAAGTGTATTGGGAAAAGATAGAAGAGGGAATAAATAGTCCGTTCACAAAGCAATCCTCTTGATTTACTTAATCCTTGGAGAATTTCATATAGTTTTATTTGATTTTATTTTGTAAATGAATCATGACTTATGTAAGTTAGATTATTAGAAACATTGAACTGTAATGAATAAGAGTGATGTTTTAACGTCTATAAATTGTGAAGAATTCAATAACAGTAAAGTAAAAATAAAAGTAAAGAAAGCTTAGTGATAAAAAAAAGACATTGGAAGAATGCACAGCGATTAATGTGAAATTAGCATAATAAGTGAATGTAGATTACAAGTTTAGTAACGACTTGGGTCTGAATAAACTGTTGATAAGATAAACTTTCGTTTTATAACATTATTACTATGCATGATGCGTGTTAAAACCTGTTCCACGTTTTCGATAATGTAGACATTTAATTCTAAATAGTCGAAGACCTAAATATAATCAAACTCATTCCTTCATTTTAGATTATTTAATTGAAGACTGAACATTTCACTAGCGATAGTGCGATCAGTTGTTAAAAATACAACAGAGCGTTACACATTATATAGCTCTTTCGCGACGGGCATTTCGTACATGCATCGACCACAAATGTTATCTCAAGGCGTCATATATGAAGCACCAATTAATGTTCCACATATGATTTGGGAGTAGGCTATTTAAATAAAATTAATTTATGTGAAATGTTTATTTCAAAATCATTCAACGTGTTATAATTCGAATGCTAATTTATTTATTTTGTTTATTATCAGTATATTCAATTTTCTATTTATTCATTTATTTTTTCCTTATTATTAGTATATTCAAATTATTGATTTATTATTAATTTATTTAATTTATAATTAATTATTCATTTATTTAATTTATAAATAATTATTCATTTATTTAATTTATAATTAATTATTCATTTATTTATTCAGTTTTATTAATTAATTTATTTGTTACTGACTTATTTAAATTATTTATTTATTTATTTATTACTAACTTATTCAATTTATTATTAATTAATTTATTTGTTATTGACTTATTTAAATTATTTTATTTGTTATTGACTTATTTAAATTATTTATTTATTTGTTATTCACTCATTCAATTTATTATTCATTTATTTATTCAGTTTTATTAATTAATTTATTTTATTGACTTATTTAATTCATTTATTTATTTATCATTAACTTATTCAATTTATTATTAATTTATTTACTATTCAAATTATTATTTATTTATTTATTAATTTTTATTAATTAGTTTATGTATTATTAGCTTATTTAATTTATTATTAAATAATTTATTTATTCAATTTATTATTCATTTATTCATTCCATTTATTTAATTATTTATTCTATTTAGCTATTTATTTGTTCAATTTATTTTTATTATTAATTTAATTATATATTTTATAGATTTGTTTATTTATTTATTTTATTAAATTTTTAATTTATACGAATCAAATTTTTGCAAAATTTCGATGAATTTAATTTATCCGAGCTAGGAGTAGAAGAATGAATTGCCGTCCCCACGACACAATGCTTCCTGTTATTGCGCCACCAGGAGAGAGAGGTTCAATGACTGAGGTGCTCGACAATGAAAGATAGAAGATACATATATCTTTCAGTTAAGACAAAAATTGTGAAAATTGAGTAACAAAGGTGAGAAATTATGACCCTGAAGGACTGACTAAGCCTCTTACATGCTGGGACCTTACTCTCAGAGCTCAATCATTTTGAAGTATGTTTCTCTTTAATGTGGAGCTTTCCCATTATTTCATATGATAAATATTTGATGGAAGTGGAAAAGAGCTCAAAAAGAGTCGCAAGCTTGAACGTCACAAGTCAAGATTTTGGATGGCCGAAACACACTGACCATGTTCTATAAGCTTTGAACTCTGATTAAGCTAATCACATTTCGTAAACATGCTGTGTCCCATTTCAATACTTGAACGCTATCAAAGGCTCAATTACGTTTTTCGCTTTAATTAATACTTTGGAGACTTTAATTGAATTTGGTTGAATTGAATAAATCCCGTGCAGTTTTGATTTAAATTAAAGCGAAGTGTAGGTGTGATGTGGTACTATTAAAGATTTTCTCTTAATTAACCTCGGGGACATTTATGCACTTACGTTGCGTAAAATTGCAATTCATTTCTAACCCAAATAAGGCGTGATTAAATTAATTAAATGAGGATAGAAGTGAAGTGATTTAGATATAATTATGTATATAAATGATTTACAATTAATGGAAAATGAAGGACGATAGAAAATAAGGACTTGCAGTTGCAGAATTGTTATTGAGGTTGTAATTCTTTTGTTAGATTTGTGGATTGAAGGAAGTTCGCAAAACACTTCTAAGTTATATAGTTACTGTTGAAGAGAGTTGGGGAAATAAAAACAAGTGGACTGGTAAGATAGATAGACTTCATAATTAAATCATAAATTGAGATTTTGAGTTAGGTTGGGATTCTACAGAGAGCGACAGTAATGTTCTAAAAATATCGTAAATAAAGAATGTGTTATTCATGTGTGTCTTCAAATGGAGTTAGTAGTTTTTGATTAAAATATTAAATTGAGACGTGGCCCAAAAACCGAATAATGACATATAACATCCATATATTGAATAGATTTGATAAATTGTAGAATTTAGTAATCATGTTAAAAGTTAGTAGCAGAGAATGTTGTTGGATCTGCAAACGAAATAATAGTGACCGCCTTACCAAACATCAGAAGTTATTGGATCATGGACAACGTATATATATTTAGATATAAAGACTCAAACACTCATCCTTAAATCTTTCCTTAATCCATCCTTTACAAATATTGGATATTCGATTATCTGAATAAAAGAACTTGGTTATTAATAATATGAGAATTTATATTCATCGAACTATTATTTAATTAGTACATAAATAAGGTTTATAAAGTAAAGGGAAGGAAATAATGACGGAGTGTTGAAAACTGTTACCTAGTAAGTTATATGTTTTTATTGTCAGTTCTAAAGATGAAAAGTAGCTTTTCTCAATCTCTTTAATTACTTCTTCTTTAGCATTTTATTTGCTCAAAAAACGTATTCCTATCATAACACAAATCTATCAAGCGTAAAATATTACAGAAATCAACACAAAGCTGACATTGTCATTTAATATTTAAATCTCAACTATTTCTTATCGATGAAAGGGCTTTCATATTCCGTGCATGTTCATGAATTCCTCCTATTCAAATACTTCGTCAGCACTTTTTGGCCACTTTACATACAAGGCTTGAAATATATGCTTACATTTTTGACATATATTGTGTACAGTTTTCTACTCAAAGTAAGCATTTCTATTTAGTGACATTTTTATAAATATTTTACCCATAGAGTTCATTATTCTTTTTTTATTTCTTAAGAATTGGATCCTTTTGCAAGAAAATTTTGATTCAAATGTTTGAAATTTATTCTTTTATCCGGACACAAATCAAATATTCTAAAACACTTTTCACAATATGTGTGTGTGTGTGTGTGTGTGTGTTTCATGAATATATTTAACTCAAATATTTTCACCCTTAATGCAGTTACGGCTGTTACAAAAAATTTGTTCTTTTACTTTTATACGAACTATAATCTCTATGCAAACCTTAACATTTTAAGTAAGTCTTCAAACAATACATTGCCTATTCTAAAGAAAATTATCGGGGATATAATATTTTCGAGAAATAAGAAAAAAATATCTGCAACTGTAATTGTACATTGGAAACAAATCAGAAAGAATGATAAAAATGGGAATAAAAGACAGATAAAATCAAAATAAAAACTCCTCTATTATATTTAAGGAAATAATACTGCTAATATACATTTTTTCCAACAGAAATTAAGAAATAAGACTGCTATACTTTCTAAAAATTATCAAGACTTTTCATGAAATGCATTTCCATACCTTATCTGTTTTCAAATTGTGAAGAGATCAGTTCTGTTAGACTAAAATTACGGGGGGAAACCTATTGCGATGAACAAAACCTTAATTGTTATTCAGTATTGTAAGACACCCAAAGGCTATTCTTTTAGTTGGAGCGTTTTGGCGAACCAGATCAATTTTTTAATATTTTATTGTTTGCTTCAATTTTAATTACATTTAGCTTAAATATATTCAGTTTAATAATTTATAGTTTGCTTCATTTATAGTCATTTCCTTTAATTTTAAAGTAGGAAAAGTTGATTAGTGTCCATTTCTCGGTATTTTCTCATTTTTCTTAGTTCTTATAATTAGTTTGAAAATTTAATAATAATTATAAAAAAGCGCACCTTATATGGCTAAATCTGTTCTTTACAAAACTTCGTATAGAACCTTTTTGGTATATGAAGTGTTTGTGAGTGTAAAACTTGTTTTTATTTATTATTGTCATAGAACAAATAATAACTAAAATAATGTTTAAGAAATATTTTTCAACAGATTATTTATAATTAACTTTTAATATGAAGTTATAATTTAATTTCTTAAAGCAGTTTTCTCACGTATTTCCCGTCAACTAGCTTCTTGGTGGCTGTCTAATGACGTAATTTGATTTAAGAGCTTCTATTCGTAAGCGAACCACACCTTATTTAAAATACATTAAAAATATTGAAAAATAGTGAATAAGATGGATAAGATATCATTTATAAATAGTAAATAGTTCAAATATTAAAAGAGTTGCAAGATTGAGTGAGAGATTTGAAGGACAGATCAAAAAGGATAAACGTGTGTATACACTAATATTAAGAAGAAAATTAAAGGATTTTATGATAGTGTGGAACAATCCCCTGTGAATAGAAGTGTAGTAGGATACAGTTTATAAGTTTAATACTGATTCGGATCCAATTAAGCAGTGTCAAATAAGTAAAAATCATTAAAATTAATCTTTGATTTTGGACGTGTGGATAAACCTGCTTGACACACATAATTATATTTATTTACAAGTGATGTAACAATTAATGAGAGGAGGGAAACCAGGGTTCTACTACAATTTATAAAATATAAAGCAAATTAAACAGCTTAAAAATCAAACTTAAACATTATTATTCTTCAATTAATGAAAATAAATTTATTATCTCTTAAAACGTTCTATAATTACGTTATTTTGCTTGCTTCGTGTTTTTATTAGTGATGTTAAATAGTTTTTTCGTTTAAGGTTTAAAAAATATAACGCTGCTTGCGTGAAAAAAAATAGCCCTTCGTTGGATTCAGAAATACAAAAATACTCGCAGCATCTAACAAGACGCTAAGTAGCGATGAATTCACTTTCAAAGATGCAGTTTTTCTTTGGCACTAAAACGGGGAACGTAGGACGCCGACCAAGAAGGGGTTAATAAATCTCAGCCTTTATCTGTTGAGCTAAAGGAAAGCTACGGTGGTTCAAGTACCGTACTATCAACTGAATGTGGTTCAAATTATGAAGTCCTATTTTCTGCAATTATGATATTTTATTCGAAAATTATTAATTCTAATTCAACCAGATCCATGTCAAACCTACATTAAAAATTTTTTTAAATAATTTATCAACCCATGTGATTTAAACGAGCATTATTATAAAGCTGAACGATAGGGAAATTAAATCCTATTCTATTAGTATATTTTCTCAATATCTCACTATGAAAATTGCTGTCAGCTAAGGAAAAAAAGATAATTGTAGCTCTCGAATGTTAAATAAAACTCATTAAACACTTCATTGTCGCAATTTTGACTAACTATTTCATGAATTTGAAAGCTCCCATCTTAGATTAACTATACTAATTCATTAAGCTGGCCATTTAGAAGTAAATGTATTGCTTCTTGTTTAAAATATCTGGTTAATTTATTATTTTAGTTTCGTTTTGAATGAGTAAGTGTTACATTAGATAATATAAGATTCACTATAATTAATGCAAAAGAAACAGTTACTGCAAATTTTGCAATTAAAATTAATTAGCATTAATTAAAATGGTAAAATTTCTTAATCATTCTTTCAGAATAGTTATATTATTTCTGTAACTTATTTTCGAATTAATCAATTATTTTTATTCTGTAAATTTAAGTTTTAAACTAAATTTTTATTGTACTTAAATGCGTCCAATATTTCAGTATGTTAAACTTTAAAGTTAAATTTCACTTAATTAATTATTTCAATCTTATATTAATGTTTTTCTTATACATTTAATAAATGTCAGATATTTATTGACATAAAGAATGTGAAGATAAAGGTAATAATCATATAAAAATTATATGTGATACTTTAGAACTCTCTCAAAGTCTTAAAAGGATATGAACTACTGAAATTTCAATAATTGTTACAAGTTTCAAAATAACATATCAACTGCAAATATTATAATAGTGAGATTACAGTCTTTAATTTAAATGTAGGCTAAAATCGTATTCTTTGATTGAATTACATTATCCATCCGTATAAGAAACACGTAATGGTTTTAATTCATTTGTTATTTCATTTCATGAGAAATTTATATTCGCGTAGAAGTAATTAACTAATTTAATTCTAATTAAAATATCACAAGCATTCTCTCATTCTGAAAGGCTTGAAGAAGCAAATAACAGATACACGTTCTATCCATTTAACTGAATACTTCATATTAAATCCTGATAAGGATGTAATATGAAGCATCTATTTCATTCTGCTTCATACAATACCTTCCTTGAGTAAATAAGTTTAAAAAATTTAGAAACAAATTTATATTACTCGTATATAAAAAGAGCAGTATGTAAAAGAGAAAATTTGTCCACTGCCAAAATAAAATAACAGTCCTTTCTTATAAAAAAAATACGGAGGGAAACAAGCAATGAAAAAATTCAATTATACTCGTGTTGTTTAAGATATATGTTTACCACCCTACATTCAAGCGCGCCACCTAGCTGCTACTGGGGAAATTAAGACAACTTGAGCGCTAATAATCCTTAGTCCAGTCGGAGGAACTAACTAGTAAACACGTTATTTGGCTTGAGAATTATGTAAATATGTTTTATTATGATAACCCTTAATTGCTTGTCCTTAAGTGTAATATCTAAATAAACGTAATTAAATCTAAGAAGGTGTTCGTTATTTAGATAGTTTTCCCTTATTGAATCTCTCTAACCCTGATGGAATTCACAACATAGAGCCCATGGTTATGTATGTAATAATTTGGTTAATAAATGTAAATTAATCCTCTTAATAATGATATTCCAAATGTAAAATATTGTTACATTAGATTTATGAATAAATATTTTCATAAGACAAACATTAACAATTTTCTTAATAAACATAAAAACTTAATTACTGTTAACAATATTAATATTAAAATAGCTTTCAAATTTAATAAAAATATGGGACGAATACTATATACCTGTAATATTTGTAGACTTTTACAAAGCTATAATGAATGTAACTGTAAGGACTGTTAAGATTTTATACTTCTTGATCAAGGTTTTTTGGAATTACTTCTCTGTAATAAAATTTAAGTGTATTATTGCAAATATATGCTAACTAAAAATAAAAATAAATAAATAAATTTTTCTCATTTTATTTGGCTTATTTAAAATAATTTATGTATACTATTACTTTCATTGGAATCCTTGTAATTATTGTTCATTCTGTTGGGATATTAAACTTATCATAATTTTTGAAAAAATCAATGAAGCCAATCCATTCATTAAAAAACTGTTGAACTAAAAAGTTTTTTAATTCAATGAAATTTCATAAAAAAAACTATTTAATATGCAAAACTGCTTCTAACTAATTTTCAAGCGGATTACTAGAACACAAATTAATCACTGTAATTGAAATTAATAGAGGGAAATGATGGTCTCTTCAGTAACTTCATATGTATTATTGATTCTGTGTGATAAATACTAGTTTATTTGTCCTTATTTATATGCAAATCTGCATTACAAAGAATTGCTAATTAAGTTTAGCACCCCCATAGTTTGTTAAATGTGAATTCACTAAAAATGTAGTTATTGAAGTTATTTGTGCGTTTTTAAATACAATTGAAATCTTTATATGGTAACAGAATTTAAATTTATACGAGTATTTATCTACTTTAACAACTCGTAGCGACAGCATGTAAGACTTTTTTTTTCTTTAAGATTAATGAATTTGGTGAGCTTTCTTCTATCTGTCTGACTTTTCTTCAGAAAATATTCTTTTCAAATGTAACTTTAAGAAACATATATAAATTAGTAAAATGTAAAAGAAATATATACATTATATTCGAAATCATTCTGAATTTTTTTGAGATACCACCAAATATTAAAAGTTAAATTGCCCAATTTTTGGTGTGTTCAAAGTAGTTGCCTTTAACATTTGAGCTGTAGCATAGGCTATAGATAATCCCCACCAAAGACTTTTGCATTGAACTCCCGCTTTTGTTCCCAACTTCCCATTCAAAGTCACATTAAAAAGTTTATTGCTTAAAAGCAATAAATGAGCAAAATCAGGTGGTTAAGGTCAGCCATATTCATGAACATCTGATTCTGTTACACAGGTGCGGCCCAGTTGAATCCTCTTTGTGAGGTATTGTTGATCCATGACATTGATATATATATGAATTGAGGGCCTAGCCGTGTGACGGCCGATATCTGCTTGCACGTGGGTTAAACTGACAATGGTCGATAAAAGCGAATGGTGTTGCGAGGGACAAAAATGAAGTTTGTCTTTGATTGGATAATTCATTCAAAAATGAAAAAAAAACAAAGAGGGGTGAGACAGACCTATCCGAGGTCATAAAAAGGGAGAAAAAGAAGAGAGGAGACTCCTGCCGGGAAGCGAGAGAGGGTTCCTGCTAGAAGTGGGAGGCTATTCCCTGCGCTTGCGATTTTAGAACTAAAATAGAACTGCATTTGATATTAAGCTATTGGTGGTATTTTAACTATATGTGTTTGGATTTATGCTGTGTAGCTATATGTGTTTGGACTGTGTGCGAATAGAAACCAGGCGAAAACGCCTAACTAGAATATAATCCATAGATTTGTAAAATAAATAATTATTTTTTATTAAGCTGTGTGAACCCTTCACGTTACTGCTTCATTCCACGCATTCAGGGGTCACGACGTTACAATGTGCCCATTTTTTCTGTAAATTATAGAAAATTCAAAATCGAACTTTCTTTTCCATATGGAACTTTTCAAGAATAATATTACACATAGAAACCTACCCAATATTAAGTTCCTTCTTCATCATTAGTTATATGCAGAGATTTTTCGTATGACTGACACATTTTCTGAGGCTATGGTTGATAAATGTCTTTTTGCATGTTCTTTTTCAGAGGTTGAGAATTTTCACCTCTACGAAATTTTATACGTCATCTAAACATGGAAGTGCTGGATTTTTTTTCCATATAATAGTGATCCAACTCCTTCTTATGTAAATTATAATTTAACTTCTTTTTGCAATTCATTTATCTATTTCCTTGAAAGTATAGTGGTAAGTGAGAGAGAGAAGTCATGTTATATCTTATCCAATATTGACTAGGTGTTCTTAAATCCATATCTTTATTCTATAATTAACGCTTGATATTTGTAGGTAAATAATATATCTAAGTAAGTGTACAGTTGAATTACTGTTTTTCTCGACATCTGAATGTTAAGGATTTGCACATACCTTGATAACGAAAAGTTGATGCAGCAGTTATGCTGGTTGAAATCATTAGATTATTTAGACTGAAGATGGTAAAATAAAAAAAAAATCAGTAACTTCATAATGTTGCCGATAAAAGAGACATCTCTGTAAGAGATAAAAGTAATGAAGAATTGATTTACAAAAACAGTAAGGGGATTGAAGAGGTCCTGAAGAAAGTAAGTATGTAAGTGTCGAAGTGTTGGTGTAAATGCCTTTTTAGGGACAAATAAAACCCCGCCAAACTTTAAGAAGGCCTTCCAGGAAGAAGCATTCCTCTCGCTTCCTTGACTATAATTCCTAATGGATTAAGTGGAAAATTACCCACACTTGTAGCTATGAGAACACAAAATCATGGTAAGACAGAAAGTTACAGAATGCAGAAAAAAGGACTGTGTATTTTAGACACAATCGCTGAATCAATAGTTGTAGAAGTGGAATGCCTATTTTCGATTTATTATTATTTAAAAAAACACAAATATTATAACATGCTAACAGACCGATTTAATTTATCCAGTTTCGCTGCACAAAAGGTGTTTAATGGAATAATATTCCAATTCCACTTTTCCTGGGAAATATTTCAGTCACGAGCTCATGATATTGACCTCTCGACTACAACTGCCGCAAAGTCACTTTAAAAAAATTGATACTGTTTCATCTAAATACAGAAAATATTTGTGTCGTCTTGCGATCCTTGCACGCTAACTACCGTGCATAAGAGATGAACTAGGTAGGCTAAGAGATGAACCTGCTTATAAGAAATAAATTCGGGTCTTTCTTTCCTTTTTTTTCTAGTATAAGAAGAGCTAGAGAACTAGGTATTATATATCATAAAAAGGCTAAGAAAGTTTGTTCAAATACTCACTACTTCTTTTGGTTGTTCAAGTAGTCAGCTGATATTTATTTATAAATTTTAATTTATTTTTAAGATTTTTGATAATAAATTTTTGTTGTTGTTTAGGTGCCAGCCTGTTGTTATTTTAAGCATTCTGGTACTTTTTGGAATTATTTAAATGATCCTCACAAGCTCAAGAACAGATGAAATGCCATGTTAAATAATAATAATCAAAAAACAAAAATAACAGAGATCGTGTAATAAATATAAGAAATGATATAGGCGAGTTATTTTAGGCGAAACTTTTTCTTTATAAGTATTGATTTCAGACGATTACTGACGATGAATTCCATTATATGGAGTTGTAATTTAGCTAATATTTCCCACTTCCTTATTTTTGCGCTGTGCCACTTGGGAACTTTAAAATTCTATTTAGATTGTCCACTTTGATTACTCCTCTCTTTGGTAGAGATAGTTTAGTGTTCATGATCGTGAATTTTCAGCCGAAAATTTTTCCATCTAGTAATGGGTTGGAGTCTAGGTGCAAATAAAAACCCGTCATTTAACGTGGGTTATGCACGTTAAATCTGTGGAGGCCTTTAGTTCTTTTGGGGCGTTTTGGGAAGTTTGGTGATGAAAGGTGCAATTTCGGATTTTGTTTTCGTCGCTTGACCAAGGCTCAAAATTACAAAGTCCATCTCCCATAGCCCTAGTGTTACTATGATAATCATTTTTAATAAATAATAAATCAATCAAGCGGAGAAAACAATTACCAGCCACATATTCTGCTCTGAGAACAACCTTGTTATGTATAACAGAAAGAACCTACGAAAATGGTCACTCAGTAAAACAACTTTTCTAACATATGAGCCGATTTGACAGATGTCAAGGTTTGGTTGTTTCGCCTTGTTACTATTTCTAACGTCTAGATAAGAGGAGCACGTATTTTAATGTAATATAACTAGAATTGCACTATTCTTCCATAAACTTCAATTTACACACATTCACTACTCGATGGAATCAGAAAGATCACTAAATCACTTATTATATATTTCACGAATTTTCCACCAGAGTTAAATTAAGATGATAATATAATGCAAGTTTAAATAATCAATAGCATACATCAAGGACATTCTATTTATTATTTTCACATGCTTTGGGAAAGAAAGATAGTATACCAGATAACCATTAAAAGTTTCAATTTTAGTGCTAAAAGCATTTGAACTGAACTAATGAAATTACTTTCTGCAGTTTCTGGAGATAAGTAATTACAATTCAGTAGATCATAGATTTTCTTAGTTTTGTTATAAATTTTCAAGGAATTTATTGCATTATATTTTATCTGGATATTATCCATGTATTCTTTGGGAACCTACCGGACCTTTTGCTATCGAAAGCAGCACTTATCCTTTCATGGCAGCTATCAAATTAAAGGTCAAAACTAATTTGGACACCTTCAGAGTCAAATTCATCTTTCCTTTGACGAAGACTTTCCATCTAAAGATATTTCTACTAAGCATTACAAGGACACACTAATGTTCTCAAAGGATAAGATTTCTGAAGAAATCATTCAGCTATGAAACGCTACTGATTCAATTAATTCTTTGGGGTGTGTATACAGCACTTTCATATTTATATGAACTTCAATCCTCACCTTCATTTACTCATTTCATTTATGGTGTAATATCTGACTAAAGAAATGTTGGTGTCATAAATGATAACTTTTGGAGTGAATTTGAAGAATATTAAAAGCTTTACACATATATAGACAGAATTGCAATGAAATTAGAAGATGCATTTAATTCGATTACATAGAATAAAATAAAATATCTGTTGTATCTGTCCGGAATATGAGAAGTTTTTAAATGCTTAACATTATGAAACAATTAACTATTGTAATTATTTTTTTATCCTACTAATCTCGCTATTTTTGCTCATAAAACTGGTTTTTATCTGAATGAAAATGTTAGCCAACTTATATATTTTTGCTATTTAACACATCAGGTAATAAGATCCCGATCTAATGAAGAAAACATAACTTTTTCAGTCAAATCTAATTTTATTTATCAATAAATATAGTCTCCCTCAAGAGCAATACAATCATTCCAGCGCTTCTCTAACATTTCGATATTTTTCTTGAAGAACGATTTATCTATGACCTCAAAATAAGAGGGTTTTTTTGGTGATCACCTCCTTATTCGAAACAAATCTTTTTCCGGCGAGTATTCTTTTAGGTCTGAGAACAGGGGTAATAGTTGCTGAGAACCAAATATAGAGAATAGAGTAGGTGAGGAATCATTTCGAAGTGTAATTCGTGCTAGTTTGCCAACGTATCCAAAGACTTATGACACGGTGCATTGTCTTGGTGAAAGAGCACTTTCTTTCTTCGCAAATGGGGCCGTTTCTTCCAAATTTTCTCGTTCAAACGATCCGGTTGGGCCATGTAGCTATCGCTATTGCCTGTCTTGCCTATTTCAAGGTAACTCAAAAACAAAATACTGAACGCGTCGCAAAATACGGACGCCATAACTTTGCCAACACTCGGTTTCGCTTTCGGCTGCTTTGGGCGAGGTTCATCGGCTGCTGTCCTCTCATCTGACTGCCGATTTGACTCTGGCGTGTAATGGTGGATCCGTTTTTGTCCTTCGTTACGTGTTGACCAAAAACGTATTTTTTATTTCGCTGAAACAGCTTCAGAGTTCGGAATCATCGACTTGTTGTTTATGGTCTACTGTTAGCACACGCGGCACCCTCTTCGAAAGTAGCTTTTTCATGGACAAATTTTCTTGCAAAATAAAGCCTACACGTTCCTTTGATATATTTAGAGTATCAGTTATCTCCTGCAATTTCATTTTATGGTTTGTCAAAACTATTTTGTGAACTTTTTTGATGTTTTCCGGTATAACCAACTCTTTTGAGTGACCAGAATGTAGCGCATCATCGGTGTCCGTACGATAATGTTTAAATTTAGCAAACGATTCAATAATGGTCGATTTTCTTGGTGCAGATTCCGGATAACACTTATTAAGAAATGCTTTTATTTCAACGGTGATTTTCCACCCAAAATTAATGTTTTATCAACATACAAAATTATTTTTTCCCCATTGTTTTGAAAATAAAAAAAAAGTTGTTTCACTAAGACCACTATAACTTTTGAACCAAACATCAGATCATCATAAAATTTTTAATGTTAATTATTAAAACAAATATTGTTTCTGTATTTTAGGGGAAGGCATCTATAAGTCAAACTGGGAACTTATCAGCCGATGTGTTATACTTTGAATTTCAAATGAAATTGGTTTCAGTCTTTTTTAGTGTTAGATATTAAAATCGATGCAAAATATAGCACGGACTCTCATATTCTTCATGAAAACTAATATTTACATAATATAATCTCTAATTGATTCTGAATAATGACTTCTCCTTATACTGAAAGTAATGTACATTATGTGAAAGTCTATAATTTTTTCTACCATACTGCTTTTAAACTTGTTAGTTTTTAATGCACGTACAGACATTATGACCCGGAGGCCTCTTAGTGATCTTTTTCTTTTGTTGTGGGGTTAACTGTATTTGGTAAACACAGGTGAAGCACCTTCGAGATATTCTAGAAACCCTTCTGTATTTTCGACCCTCCTTGTCAACAAAGTTTTGACTTTTTTTTCAATTTTTTTCACACGTCTATATTTCAGCTTTACTTTATTTGGTGTAGCAGGGCCATATCTAGCTCTGTTTTTTAATAGGGAAGTGAAAATATTGCATCAAATCAGAGGTTGTCCTCGTATATAGTTATAGTCTCTAACATCATGACAGCAATGGTATAATCAACTCGTTGGATTGAATCTTTTGTTCAATCAAATACATGACGTACAGATTGATTGTTTATTAACATCGCTCTTACATACAACTCGAAGGATTTGGTGAATATATCCTAATTTTCAATCTTGTCCTAAGGGGCTTACCTTCTTCAAGTAGTCCAAGTTTCACTCACCCAAGAAACCCTTATGATCTTTTACTTTTTTATGGACTTAGTGAACACAGGGATATCGCTCCGTAGGATACCCAAATGATCTTTCTCTATTGTCGATCACTCTTCTTGTCAACCTATTTTTGTCTCTTTTCATTTTTTTTAAACGTCTAGAGTCCAATTTCGCCTCTTTTGACGCACAGCCACTTAACATCACCTCCACTCATATAATACCATAATTTTGAATCTTGGTTATGTGACGAAGGTGACACCTGAGATAGATTCACTTTCTCTAAACGTCTACACCATCCCAACGTGAGGATACTGATCCTGCTTTGGCTATGAATGCACAATGATTATCACTTGACTCCTATTGCCACCCAGATGTACGAAATAATGACTTTTATCCAGAGAAAATGAGCTTAAGACTGTTTCTGACCCCTAATAGTGTAGCAGTTAGGTAAATAAGTTCGAATCTCATGTGCCGAACTCGCCTTGTGACTTTGGTTCATGATTACAAGGTTCCTGGCTAATAGCTCTCGAGTAACTTCAAGTGTACGATGTTAATTTAAATAAAGTCAAATTTTGGGATGATGTTTAAAAGATGGCTTAGTCATCCTTTTTTTAAGTTATAGTGCACCTTATGTTTTTTATTCATGAGAAAACTGTTTATGAAATGTTGCTATTAGTTACTTGTTTATTAAGAGGCTTAAATTTTGATCATCAGATGCTTGCGATACTCAATCACTATTAAGAACCTTTTCTTAAAAACCCTATAATTCGGAAATTTTCAAGTGGAATTTGAGAAATTTTAGGTTTAAATTAACTTGGAAGGATAAATCCGATACATCAAAGGAAAATAGAATTAATAATGCAAATTATATATTAGAAGTTTATCATTTTTGTTAAGTAGATTAATTTAAGTCGTACTTTAGTTCTCTTTGAGCAATTATAAATTTCTCGATTTGCAAAAAGAAATATGAAAATTCAACATCTTTACTAACTTTTACAACTAAATATACCAGGTAAATGAAAAATTCTGAATTTTCTAGGTAACTACTAGAGAAAATACGACAATAGCTCCAGAATACAATCCAGAGTAGAAGTATTCAAAATTTTACACTTTAGGGAACCCTTTGAGCTTATCGTTTTCTAGAAGAAACCTCTTGATCAAAAATCAGAAGAAAAAAAACGGATTTCAAAGCTTTATCCTTCCCAAATTTACAAAATTATTGCTGCATCTATATTTTATTGCAATACAAACATCTTAATAAGATAGTGAATGGAAAGGTAGCTAATATATTTTAATAACTTAGCTGGGATTGTTTTTTATTGCAAAGTATTTTAACAGCTGAAATAATTGCTGAAATCTAGAATCTAATATCCTCTTCAGCATCCAATCTGTTTCTGTATTTTGTTTTTGTCGCAGTGCACAAAGAAAAAACCTTTTCGCATGCATAGGTTGAAACAAAGGACATTTGAAGCTTCACAGCTCTTTCAGCAATTTTTTGATATTCTTACCTAATGTCAATCTAAAAATGCATTATATAAACTTGATTGAATTTCAGTTTCAACTGAGAGCCACGGACGACCTAATATGTGACCTAATGTCTGGATTTATGTATTTGAAGCACGTGACTTTTACGAAATTCAAGACTTTATTTTATCTATAAAATTTTTATTTATATTTATTTTTACAAGCAAACTGCTTTTAAGAATTCCATATTTTATAAAAAATTAAAATTTTACTAAAATTTTGGAGCTCTGATTAAACAAATAGTGATCACTTGCGGAACCCAAGTTGAATACCTCTGATCTAGAGCAAAGGACCTTTTTTAGTCAAAGACGATTTTATTGTGGCCTTTTCCCAGAATTCATCGTGGCCGCTGTAGTCTAGCGGTCATTTTCGCGAACTCACGAACTGTGTTCTTTCCGTTGAATCGTGGGCTCAAACCCAGGTGCCACTAAAGACCCGTCATATAGCGGGGCTGATCACTTTGATTCTGCCGAGGTCCCAAGTACTCATTGCACAGCGTAAAAGTACTATTGTGACGTTAATAAGCAATGAGCATGACTTTGTGAAAACACTCCTTTGAAAAGAACAGTTTAGAGTTTACAACGACATATTACTTCATTGAAAAAAAGAATTTTCCACCAAGTAATTTTTATTCTTCAACCAGATTTATTATGTTTTAAAATTGTTTATTTAATCTGCGTTTCATTACTTTGTAAGATACTTTTTGGTATTGTATATACTAATCTAAAAATAAAATGCTCTAGATTTCACTTTCAAACAAATCTCTTATGGGTTTAATTTTTTTTTTTTTTTTTTAAAAAAATATACGAGACTCGGTATTAATTGAAATATTTATACAGCTCTGGGAACGTTATTTGCTTTTAAACATTGTTAAAATTACTGTGCTTTTAACAATGTATACTTGTAAATGTAGAATTAATAAAAGCTTTTATTTGTTTCTGTGGATAGATTAACTCATAGATATGTGGAACATTGCATATGTTGTTTTCTTAAGAAACCCAGATTCCTTAATTTGCATGCAAAAGATATTCAAAGAATAAAATGAGTTTTAGTATGCAAGTGGGAAAAATATAAAAATACAATTTAATGCAGATTCTCTTGATAATTATTATAATTTCCTTTTCTTTCTTTTTTACACCGAGAGAATTATATTTATCAAGGTTTTTAATTCTTTTTCGTCCTTTCTGTACAAACTAAGAAAAAAAACTTTAATTTTTATGACAGCTTTGAGGCGTATTTACTTTTTGGGAACCTATTTAAAGTAATTACTCTTTGTCTTTTTTTAGTTTTTGGAATCAAAAGCATTTTTTGCTTCTTCCATTAATTTGTTGGTTTTAAGGGTACATAGATTTATTATAATGATACACACAGCGTAAAAAAGTAGTACAATTTTATTATAAAAAATTATTCATATTCATTTTTTCATCTTGAAAATTAGATTAGCAATAATACTTTTTAAGTAACCTATTCATATTTGTTTTTTCATTTTGAAAATTTTGTCAGTAATACAGAATAAATTAGAAAAGAAGAAATATTTACAATAAATCCAATTTCATACAAAAGCACAAAATATTATTATTAAAAATTATTTATTACTTGTTGAAGAGTATAAACAAAGTAGGACACTTCGCAGTTTCTAAAATAACGTATATTAGCATTTTTTTGGTTAGCTTTATTACCTTTATAACACATATTTTGGCATAGAATCATACAAATATTAAATATGAATTTGGCTTGTATTAATAATAGAGTCACATATTATTTTTCTACTTCATACAAGTATATTTATCTTAAATTAATGTGCCCAGATATTTTCTGCGATACGAACACCAGAGCTGTTACGTAACAAAACTAGAATATTGTTAATACAGAATATATATATATATATATATATATATATAGCAATATAATTATCATGCTCGCATACACTTGCGGCTTGCGTTTCTTTCGTCGATTCTTGGGTTCCAGCCATGCTGCCACTTAAAATCTAAGGGGGCTGGTTCACATTAAATCTAGTCATGGTCCCAAGTTCTCCTTCAGGCGGGAAGTGGAAGTTTGAAGGGAGAGATGTCAGTTCATATATCGTCCTCCTCACTTGACCAAATATCAAAACTACGAGGTTCGTCGTCAATTGCCCTCGTGTTGCTTCTAAGTACGACTCAAAAAAAATTCAGATTTTTTTTTCGTATTGTTTTTCTGAATAAACATTGAAATTTTTTTGATGCAAAAGGCTAGTAAAAGCAAACTAAAGCTCATTAAAAATCTTATTTTCATTGTTAATAATATAACTAAATGTTTTTTTTTTTCAATACATGTGTTAAAGAACATTTGAAAATAATTTTAAGGAATTATATCTGTAGAATTGGATATCGGTAAAGAACAAATATGTACCCAAAACCACAAATTTAGTTATAGATATAATAAATGAAGTAAAAGCATCCTTATTATTACCAGTCTTATTGCCTAATCCCCTGTGATTAATTTTGCTATCATTTTGTACATTTTCAAAAAAAATTTATTTTTTCTCTAAATTATTTGATATCTTTTGATCCACATATAATGCTTTTGTTGCCAAAAAAATCGATAATAACTTGAATTATGTAGTCAATTCAGATGAAACTTGGGTGCTTGTCAGCTGATATAGCTCAACAAGATTTTCTTTCAGGTTTTGTAAAAGATAAAGTGTTTGCGCCATAATTACCGTTAAGTTTATCTGAACAATGAAATAGATGTTAGCAAGGAAACAAACAAATTAACTTAATCATAATGAAACAAAATTGAATATTGTCAATTTCTATTACAAGCGCAAGGAATAAGAATTTTTAATTCATTGCTCATCGCATATTTTATATATATAGGGTGTCTCCCTTTTACATTTTCCGCAAACACATTTTTCCCATTTGAAACAAATTTTGATAGTTTTCTTTTCGTTAAAACATCCTATTTGACACGTCTTACTTTGCTAAGAATCTGTAGTAGATTTAGGTACTGATCGTCTTGCATTTGTTCTTTCTTTTAGTTGTTCAAGAACTTCTCGAAAATCGGCTGCAAGTTCTACTGCTAACGAGGATAAAAAAAAATATAGTCTCGAGATATTTTCTCCTGTCGTTTGCTTTTATAAATTCCAGGCATTTATGCTAGCTAAATTAAAGATATTGAAAATTACTTGGAGTGGTCATCTGGAAGACATAGATTTTGTGGTATATTTCCTTGCCATTTGATCGGTCATGTCTGCAACAAATTTAGCTTTATTGTGATTAAGTGTATACAATACGTTTACTAAGCATGTACATCATAGTTTCTAATCCAATAACCTTATAAAACAATAAATTGTTATCTCAGCCAAATAACTGGTTGTGGTAGATAACTGGGGGAGGGGGTATACGACAAGTATTACTCAAAATAAACAAAATACATATAAACAATTATACAATGTTAACTGTACATAATTTAATAGAAAAAGTACTGAAGTCAAATGTGCAAAAGAAATAAAATTATATGCGAATTTTCAATTCAAAGTTCATAACCGGTCAAAAGACCGGTTATGGTTTGTTAAATTTTAAACAAAGATTTTGTGCTGCTGTACAATCAATTACCACTAACACTTAATAACGTATTTGGCAGGAATTTAATTATCAAACCACCATTACATGTGTTGTGGCGTTTGCCCATCATTTTATTCGATTCTTTTGTCATATCTCAATTTAATGTATTAAGCAAAAGTGACAATACGCAAATTGAAAACACACTAGACTAAACCAATGAAATTAATCATTATCAATGCAGAATATCCAAGGTCACGCTCTCTAGAGTTCCAGCCTAACTCAGTCCTAATTTATGATTTAAATAAGAATTCTCGTGCCAGTCTACTCATTGTTGATATCACAACTGTCTTTGATGGTAACTATATAGATTAAATATGTTAGTGAAATTCACTTCCATTCACAAAACTATAGAATAATTTTTTAAGTTTAGTAACAATGCTCGAGTTTCCAATCTTATCCTCTATCTCCCTTCACTTTTCGTTCATTGGATATCATTTAAGTATCATTATCACTAAATCACTTCACTTCATTTCTATCTTCGTCTAATTTAGCTAAGCACGTTTCATTTGGATTGGTAAGAAATTATAAATTTATGCAATTCAACTCGACAAAAATCCTTGAAGAAGAAAGTGAGTGAAGAGAAAGTGAAGTGAGTGAGTGAAGAAGTGAGTGAAGAGAACATCATGAATAATCCTACATCATAGTATAACTAAATGAAGTTACATCAAACATTTGTAAAAAAACTTCCATTTTTGCCCTTCTGTGCTGTTTATTTATGAAAATATAGCATTTTAAAATCGGATGATTCCCTTTTGTATTAATCTGGATTTTATTTTTTTTTTTCTAACTTTCCTGATTTTACCTGAATAAATAATTTAACTAGTTCCGCCAAAAGTTTTTTTTTTTCCAATTTTCAAAATTTCTAAATCTTTGAAGCATGAATACTCCCACATTACCTCAAAATATTTGATCCATTCATCAATGGAACGGTTTTCAGTTCCTTTCAAAATTCCTTACTGAACATTTTTGTACATCTTGATAATGTATGCTAAATTTGGTAATGTAGGGAGATAAACCTCTATTTCGAAAAAAAATTTTAAGTTCTAAAGGATCATTTTTTGGCTTTATCCGCATTTTATTCATTTGGAAAGTTTTTATATACTATTTTTAAATCGCGGCCGAATTAAAAATTGTTCTTTCGGTTTTTTCTTTCTTTACTCAATCAAATTCTAAATTTAGAAAAACTACATGATGCTATTACTTTATTATCGGGAAATTCTTCTGCTGAAAAATTTAATGTTTTTTACCGATATTCAATATCAGAGGGCGAAAAATCAAAACCCTTAAATATCCGTAACGTTTATCTATTTCTATGATGCCCGTCGGACTTATAAATTATTTTAGATGCTATCTTTTTTTAATCTACGGAATCAATCCTAATTGTATTATTTAGGTTTTTAATTTCTAACAATTTCATTTTAAAAGAAATATCAGTATTTTAGTTCGAATTGATAAAATTGACCATTGGCCCGTGCATACTGAGAACAAACAACATTGCAAAATGTCAAGATGCAAAGGTTTTACTAGAAAAAAATGCACCAAATGTGATGTTCCTCTATGAGTGAATCAAAACATTTGTTTTAAAAATTATCAGTTAAAATATGTTTCAAAAAGTACATGATTTTCTCTCAATTTTTATATAAAGCTGCATTACGTAATATGCCTATCTATTAAAAAAAACTGAATGAATTGTTTAGTTATAAAACTATTGAATTACATTGTTTCTATTTGTGTCGTTATAAGAATTGCCAGTACGTATTATAAATTCAAAGATATTTTTTTTCTAACTCACCAATTTACAATTTAAAATATGTTTAAAAGATTATATAGTTACTATATACTTATATCTCATACTCGTTTTAGTGTCTGTACCATAGCTCATCGTATATATATAAAAAAGACCATAAAAAGTTAAAAAGTATGTACATGTACAAGTAAGATGCTAATAAATAGGCACAAAACGTCTGTTGATGTCAGTTGCTGCATAGCGTAGCTAATTAGCACATTTTAGTTTTTTGTCAAAAAAACATAGTAAAATATAAAGTTTATTTTTTTAAATATTTTTAGTAACTAATATTGTTATAGAAATAAAAAAAAATTCTGTTTAATTTAAGATATCATGTATTGTCGGGTTATTTAAGGTATCTTGAAATTTGTTTTTATTTATGTTTTGGTGCTAACTTTAATTTAGTTAAAAGCAATCCTTTCATATTGCTTAGTATCCTACTCCAGTTGAATAACGATATACAATTGTATGTATTACCAACTTTCCTCTTTTATAATTTTATTTTATTTATGTATTGGTATACATATTTAGGAGCCCTGTAAATTTCCAGAAAAGAAAGAAAAAAAATACATAAACTTTAAAAAAATATGATTTATCTTTTAGAGCCTTCAAGCTATTGTTCCCTTGGAAAGCGCATCCATTATTTGGTGGCAGTAATATTGTGTCTGATAAAGTCATTAATCTTCCTAATAAAGTCTTTTAAGGAAACCATATCTTCCCCATTGATTTGCGTTGAGGTTGTAATCATTGTTTTTCAGGAAACCACTCTATCTGGTTTACATAAACAGCATTTCAGTGACTTCATCTATCACAAAATTGTGACCATTAGATAACGGCTCCGCTTTCCTAGGAAACTATAGCTTTATTATTAAATTTTTGTTTTCTCATATTCATAGGTTCTGCAATTCATGTGGCTGATGTAAATTAAGATTTTATTTTGTATATTAGTCTAATTCCACCTATTATATCCATACAAGTAGCGGTTTCCAGTTGTGCAAGTACCACCTGTCCCCTAGTGGGCGTTGAAAATATCTAAGGTGGCAGTTTTGAATCAAGACTATTTTAGCACCAACATCAGTCTCGATACTTTCAAGAACACGTTGAAGAGCTTGATGAGTATTGTTAACGAATTCGAGATGATATTTCCCTGAAACAGTTCTTTTATAAAGGAAAAAGAGACATTTACAGAGATTTCATCAGTCAGATGAAGAAAGTTTGACTAAAAACCCCTTAACCTTGGAGATGGATTTGGCGAATTTGGTGACAAAAGTATGTCTCAGAAAATGCTAGAATCTAGGCGATATCTCCACTAGAGAGAAATCATGGACTTTTCTCTAATTTACCCTGAGACTCCAAATCTATCCGGAGCACCTATAAATAGCGAATATCGAATATCGATCAGAAAATTGACAGGGAAGTGAGCGGCATTGACTGAGTGAATCTACCGCAGAGTAGTAATCGGTAAAGTAGCCGTGGGAATCCACCGAGAAACAGTCTCTAAACATGGAAAAAATTGGAGTCTGTCTTGGAACAGTAGAGTATTATTTCGGAGATTTGTCCTTTGTGCGAACTAGTAAGCTGGGGAACTGAACGTTATTGATTCAACTTTGACTGTCATTAAAATTATTGTTTTTGTTCCTGTACCTTTGTCGTTATTCAGTACAAGTGTTGTGTTTCCTATTTGTACTGTTATTCTGTCAAAGTATTGCTACCTGTGTGACTCCATGTCCAGAAAATATAACTATATATATCTACAAAGAGTCGCAGTTTCTCTTTTTTGTACAAGATAATGGAAAGTGTTAAAATGATTGATTTGCCTTTTAAGTAATTTTTATCTCATTCTGTTGATTTTAAATGGTGTTGTAGTGTTGTTTTGGGTACACTTGTAATGGGATTGGATTTTAATTTTTTTACTATATGTGAAACTTATACGATGTAACAAAGTTTCTAGTGTGATATTAAGTCTTGCTTTACATATTTAATGTAAGATAGTAAATCACTATTGATTCAATGCTTCAAAGTTGGTATTAAAACTTCATACAATTTTTGTTACTGGTAAAAAAATGAGATTGATAATTGTGAATTAATATTCTAACTAATTAATTATTGAAGCATATTCGAAAACAAGCTAAAAGATCATGATGTTCAGTTTTTTTTTTCTTTTGTATTGATGATAATTTAAATATTTTCATTTATTAAGCTGTCACGTATTTAACAATAACATTCCTTTAGATTTACTGAGGAAGGAAT
>BMAW01039666.1:0-10258 GCA_019974015.1 Nephila pilipes | reverse complement strand
ATGTTAGTCTCGGGACGTATTGATCCATGTGTTACACCCCTCCTCCATCCCTGCAACGCCCCATGCGAATTTTCCATCGTTTGAAACAGCGCTGGAATTCTTCTTCTGTCAGTATTTCAGGACGCGTGCCGATTTCAGTTTCACAGATTCAACGACTCAAATCTTGTTAATTTTTGTTCAGAATTCAGCTTAGGAAACATATGAAAGTTACATGTCGCAAGATCCAGGGAATAAGTTGGTTGCTGGGATGCTGTACTTGGCAATAAACTTCTTGACAGATAATGCAGAATGAGACAGCGCATTGTCTTGAAGGAAAAGTTTTCCGTAAGGTATTTTTGTCAATTCCTACAGTGTTAACAATTGCATGAATACTTAACCGACGGTAAGATTAAACACGATTATCGATTTGTTTCGATATTATCATTCATTTTTTATGTTGGAATTCAACCCGGGTGCGAATAATCATCACGAAAACTTTTAAATTACATAGAAACACGTGAATGCGATATACATTCATTGCCATACACTTTTTTAATTAAATTATAAGTTTCAGTATCAGTGTTTCTAAATTTCATTTGAAATTTCACATTAATTAATTACTAATTTATCATTTTTCCGGCGAAATAAAAAATTACTCTAATGCGAACGGAGGCAACTGCGCGTATAATCATGTTTACATAAGTGAGAGGCACTGTATTTGAAAGAGCAGGCTTCTTCGCTAAATAGTTGTCGGTCGCTGGCATTTGGCGTAGATGTATTTTTTCTATAGCAGTATCAGTCTCGTTATTTAACAAGCACTCCTCGAATCCTTCGATTTTTCCGTAACATCCCAACATAAATTTTTCTAAATTATTAAGATAATTCCTAAAATGTTATATTTTTTAAAAGTAGAATGAAACAATTTTATCTCTGATTAGATTATACATGAATTTTTCTATAATCTAGTTAGAGATAAAGAAATTTATATATCTAAAATTACAACGAATCAACAGCATATCGACTTAATAATTTAATTCATTCCTATTCTAAATTTCAATATTAATAAAATTATTTCAATGGTATATTCTATATAAACATTTTAATGGCATTTTCACGTCAGTAAATAAATTATTTTAAAAAACATTCCTGGGCATATAATCATCATACAAAGCACACTGATCTTTTAGAACGTTAAATAATGTTATTCACCTCAAATCCATATCTGGTCATTATAATGTTGTCACAAAAATAATAGAGTGGTAAATAGCTTATTTTCATTTTAACACTTAACCATTTGAAATATATTTCCCCAAAAAGTATCTACACAAAAATCTTAACATCCAATTAAAATTCCTAAATTTTGTGCTATGTCTAACATAGCTTTTGATGAGATCAACGTTTTGGACTAAATTGAATAATACAAATATATTATAAACAATACTTACATTAATGCAATTTACAACAAAACGCATTGTTAGATTTTAGGCGCTGATAACACTTATAAAATGTAATATAATTTCTGTAAAGTTTGAAATATTCATTCTAAATTCTGAGGGGGATGGGAAATTATCTATATTTCTTATGAAATAAGGTCCAAAATATGAAATGTTTATTCCTTATTACTCAAATATTAATTTTAGTTTTTGGTCTTCAAATGCTCACTTTTTGGACCGATGTAATTTTTTGTTGAATAACATATAAGCTTCTAAATTGTTTTGATCTAACGAATTAATAACTAAATAACCTCATTTAAAGACAAATATGAAAGCAATATGATCCTCCATGTCATCAGATATTTCTAAGCTCGATAAATTGTGTACGAGCCTGCTAATCTGCAAGATTATGTTAGGAAACTCTTGCGAAATTTGATGCTTATGTTTTGTCATCACAAGTCTGTATATTCTAGCGTACACAATGTATCTATTCCTACGAAGAGATATGAAAGTTTCCGTTACATTTTATAAGCATTAATATAGTTATAGAGAATTTTGTTGGATTTATAATTATAAAGAATTTATTAATAAAGGAATTTATAATTTAATAGAATACAGTTAAAAATATTCAATTAAATAAATTTGGAAAAATTAGTGGCATTGTATAAAAGTAATTACGTAATTCATCGGTCTAAAATTAATAAAATATATACAGAAATAATAAATAATCCTCTCATAAATAAAGACAGCATAAAAGATGCTTATCATTCAGATATTTCAATAACGATAGAATGGTAGTTATATCATAAAAATATATTCTAGTTTTATTAGTATAAATAGATGACCTACCAGTATGAGACAAACTTTCTGGAGGGGTAGGGGACACAAATAGTATTTGGGATCATATACTATTGCAGGGTCGGAAATGTCCCCTCCATGCAGTAGAGGGCTTTGTACGTTGCCCTGGATCTACGATCCATCTTGAAATCAGCTTTTCAGAGCTGTACGCTAACATAATAGGATAGTTGAATCTCAAATATTGAATTGAATGATATACACCTCGAGTATGTAACTGCAGTTTGTAACTGGCTTACATGTCTGCTTTTGTACTAGGAACGTTTCTCTAATAGGCTTGCTCTTCACCATACAATATTTGATCTTTTCCACAGATGGTTATGTGAGAAGGGTTATTTCAAGAGATCTACCATGAATCCGAAATATTGCAGGGAATACTGTACAATTAAGGAGAATAGCCTGTGTATTGAAGAAATCAATCCAAGCGCGAGTACTCGAGTGATAGTCCAAAGATTGTGTATTTCTCAACCACAGAATAGAGGTTATGTGACAAGCGAAATAAATCCATACTTTACAGTGCATGGCATTGATGCCTGAAAATTAAGAACAAAATATTTTTTTTTCTTATTTGGTTTTGTCAACAGTGTGTGGAAAGCCCTTCATTTGCTGCTTCCATTTTGTTCACGGATGATTCAAGTTTTACATTAGAAGGAATCTTTCATCCACATAGCGTCCATCTATGGGACTTGGAGTACCCCCACGGTACGGGAACTCACGAAGCTCAAAGTCTATCTAAGTAACACATCGATCAATAACTCCCGAGACTAACCCAGGGCGCTCGTAGTAAACCAGTAACCAGGTCTTTCTAGAGTACTAACCTTTGCTTGAAACGTGTCAAAATGTTAAGTCGATCGGACCAGGAAAAAGGTTTTTTGAAGTGAAGTGAAAAAGGTTTTTTCCAAGTGGGTGCCGCGATTGCTTTCGATGGAACAAAAACAGCAACGAGTCGATGATTCAGAAAGCTTTGGTTTATGTTACCTCATAACAAAAAGATTTCTTGCAACTTTCTGGGAGGGAAAAAAAAAAAAAAAAAACGTGGAACAATTGTATCACCTAAGGTGATTAACAAAAGGTATATTATCGTGATGAATAAAAAAAAATTTTGCAAAAAAAATGTCTTCAATGTTAGACTCGGGAGTTATTGATCGATATGTTAAATGTTTGAGTTGACATTATCAGTCTACCTCATTGGTACGTATGCTTCGTCAATACGGTAAAGAATACTTAATGCTCTAGCTGCAAGTCCCGGCGAAATTTACGAAAGAAGCACATGTTATTTCATTATTGTGTTGTTCAATGTAGCTTCAGCATGATGACAATACCTAAAAATTACATGTGAACATCATTGGATCGGTCGTGTTGGTCCAATTCATGGGCCTGCCAGATCACCGTACCTATCATGTCTAAACGTTTCCTTTAGGGGTCATATGAGGCTATTTGTGTTCAAAATTCCTTTAAGTTTTTAACCATACCCTACAATATAATGCATAAAAATTATTGTTTGAATTATTTAATAAACCCCTCTCCGAAGGTAGGCGGATACCTTAAATTAAATTAAAATACTAGATGCTCTATTTCTCTATAGCTTCCAGGGAACACCTAAACACACCTGAAGACTTCTAAAATAATAGGGATTTTATGAGTTGCCGATGTGACGCTGTACAAAGGCTTGTGGTCAAAATTCCGAACATCTTGGAGACTTTTTTTCAAACGCTTATGCAATTTTTATCAATATAAAACGTGCCAATAAAATGATTTTTCTGATGCTAACAAATTGCTTTTTTGTTCCTAAACTCCTAGATTCTTTTTATTTTTTCTCAAGTAGAAAATATTTTCGACACTGCTACGCTATGCGATTCTGAATCACCTTTGTACATTCTATTGTATAATGCTCGCATATAAGCATACACTATAATGCTCGCCTTCCCATTTACATTCCGTTCTTTTAAACGTAACTCTTTCTAGTTGGTGATGTATCGTCAGAAGTTTCTTATAATCATCCTGTATGTAGACCAATACATCATATTACATACACTATGTAAACTTCAAATAATTATCGATATTTAATAAAATCAAGTAAAAAATGAATTTTGGTGAAGACAATCATTTTTCGCATAATCAATTTTAGCATTAAATGATTGATTGTTTGATATCGCTTTTAGATCTATACATTTCACCAATCGAATATGCATTTAAATAACTACACAAACTTTTCATAATGTTCCGTATGTATAATGTAGTGACAGGAACGGCAATGTCACCATTAGACTCTACATCGACATATCCATCACAGGCTTCTGAAGCTAACTAACTAGCTGATTAAACTGTTTTAACAAAGGCAATTCCTCTACAAACCCAACTATTAGCATTTGTACAGCAACAGTATCAACTGTTTTTCTTTTTGTTTGGTAAAACGAAAAAATGTAGGTATTCTACAGAAGAAATCTTTCTTGGTTAAGCGATTTCTGCTTCGTGTTTAAAGAAAAAATGTTTGAATTTACATAGTATTTTGCTAGGAACTCTGTATAGTTTGTGTTAATTTTTCATGTTAAATGCCTTTCGATATATATATTTATAAGCTGAAATCAGTGTAAGAAAAAATGTAAAAGATTAAAAGAATGTATAAAATAAAAGAGCACAAAGTATAAAATATATACATTGTATAAAATGTAAAAGAGTGCAAAGAAATATAGAATCAAACACACGAAATAACTAAAACTTAAAAGAATATAATGTTTTATATCTGTATTCTACATTTCTCCATTGAAATAAAAGCTATAAAATAATTCTTCACGTGAAGCAGAAACTTCAAGATACTTGCATAAAATGGCTAGATTACTGGTAGGTTTTAGTGGAGAAGTGAACAGTTTATAACTAAAAGGAATTTAAAAAATCAAAACGTACTAAAATCCTATTAATGTGGTATTGGAGTTCTGTGTTCACTGGTACTGTTTTGTTTAAATTTCCAAAAAGATATATCCTAAAATAGGAGCATTTCTTGATATAAAATTTCTTCGATGTTCATATCACTTTTGTATTTCACTATTTTACACATTTGAGAAAAATGGTGCAACGTAATACTCCTTTGGCATCGGATGCATTAAATGAATCGTATGTTTTGGAAAAAGGAAAAATTTTACTTTGCTAATTTTTTCAGTGTACGATTACAATATTCTCTTGGTGTTCTGAAGGACTTAGTGTTAGAGACCACTGGATCATCGAAAATGTCGAATTACTGAAATATCGCATAAACAACCCATTTAAACATTAAAACTATGTATTAATGTATAAAATTCAATGCAGAACACGTAAATAAAGTGTCTAACCCATAATATATCTAACTGAAACTGCAAAACATATACTATTTTGTAATGATTAACTACACTATTTCAGTGAAGGTAGAAGTCTTAAAATAACGTGCAAAGTGTGGTTGCCTGTGTAATATCGCTGGATTACTGACAGGGTCATAAAAGTGAATTGCTGAAACAATAAATGGGATTACTGTATTTATTTATATTTCTTATTATAAACTTTAAAAGCAAAACTTTATTCCTGTACATTGCATGATGCAAATGAATATCAAATATTTATTAAATGTTTCTAACATTAAGACCTGGAATAAATGTATACGCTTTTGTAACTATTTAATTTTATATAAATATTGGTATATTTTTCTTATTTAAAAGTGTTTTCAATAATTTTTTTTATCATATTTACCTTAAAGTGAACATTTGAATACTAAATGTTATGGAATTTATATGATCTTAATACCCCATGGAAAAACTTCCTCCCAATCAAACTTTGATCATGTGTTTTCACGTTTCACTTAAGAACAAATTATTCCAATGTCATAAATTTTCTTTAATTCCTTTCGAAAATAGTTGATTTCACGATTTCAATTTGTTTCTTCAGTGAAGTCTGGTGTTGCACGAGGTACATCATTATGAATCCCGTCCACTCTGAATGAAAAAAAAAGAGGAATAATTTTCTTAGACTCGTAAGAAAATAGCTGTATCCTCAAAAGCCACTCGAAGCACTCATTACCAAAATAATGTTCTTCTTCTGAAATGGCTGTTAACTCGTCGGTTGGATATAACCCTTCTCATTATATGAGAGTGCACCCCAAAAACCCATTAGATTGAAGTACGTGTTGGAAGGAGTACTTCAAGTAGTCTTCTAGAGCAAAAGAAAAAGAAACTACAAATGGAAAGAAGGAGTGGTTTCATTGTTGTCTTACATGTTTTAAATGATTATTTCTCGTTTGGTGGTATTCTAATTAGCCGAGCTTGTGGTTCATTTCCACTTTCCAGAAAATACAATTGTATTATTCATTTTAATGTTTAACATTTTCAGAAAAAATTATTTGACATTTTAAGTATGTGTAATGAATGAAAATGAATTTCTGTGCTATTTTAAAACAGAATCATCTGACAAATCCATAAGGTAAATCTGAGTAAGTTATTCCTGAAGGATACTTTTTAATAACTCTAAATTGAAACTCGCTTGAAATTGTAATGTAAACAATGAAAATTGAATCAAGTTTTATAATTGCCTTAGCAGTACATTAATAAATTTTACATGTTTGATATTTCAGTTACTGTATCAGAAATATTAAAAATATTTATATTACTTTTTATGATTATTCATTATAACATGTAGAGTTAATAAAATCAAAACTAAAATTAATAAATAAAAAAAAAAGTTTTTTATTTTTCAAATATTTGAATCTGTACTTAGGAAAAGCTTTTTTTTATTTTACGATATTTTTAAAACTTGGTAAATGCATTTTTAAGGAATTAAATTTCGTCAAAGTCATTTAAATTCATGTACGTTAAAATAACTGTTTAGGAAATAGCATGAGATAAAATATTTTACGCTAGTAAAATGATTAATTTAGTTTGTGATACTTTATCCATGATTAACATAAAACAAAGTAATGTTCCCAAAATGACCAATTCCCCCGATTTACATATCAGATGTCGAAAGGTAATTATAACTATCACATACATATATCTACAAGGGGAAGGAAGTTCAACCAAAGATTTTACAGTTACCCATTCTAGTTTTTTGGAGAAACAAAAATAGCATCACAATAACGGGAGATTGTTTATAAACGTCTCGCTGAAAAACAATTATTAAATTGTTATTAATTAATGAGGATTATTGGCGACGGACCTCGTAATTTTGAACCTCGGACAAGTTTCACGAGAAGGATTCCTGAAGGAGGCACTTCACTCTCTGAACTACCACACCATGCCAACGGGAGGACTTTGGACCTCGACCAGTTTTCATGAGCATGAACAGTGCTAAATGGCGGGTCAAAGAGCTATTTGGGCTAAAATTCACTATTCGACGATGGTAACGCCACCGTATCCACAACCTGTAGGCTACCGCGGCCAGTTCACAACAACAGAAGAGCAAGTACCAGCCCATGAAATGGCGAAACAAAAATCAAAAAAACATGCACAAATTATGCACATTAAGTGTTCTATTCTGATAAAATAAGTCAAGTAAGAAAGCAAATATTCTATAAACAGGTGATAAAAATATAGAGAGGGCCGATACGGATCAGGAGCCACAGAAAGGCATGAGCAAAAAAATCAATAATTTAAAATAAGTAAAAAATGTGCCAATAAAAGAAGAAAATATGAAAAGGAATATTATTTTAAGAAAAGAAGAGTAGTTAATTAAAGAATTTTTTTTGTTTGTGCAATGAGGAGGAAAAATAGATTTCTATTATTTCAAAATATTCTCCCCCCCATTGCACAAATAGAAACAAAAAATTGAATTTCACTTCCATTTTCAAGGTTCTAAAATGATCGTTTTCTCTCGTTTTTCCATTAGGCTTACAAATTTAGCAAATGTCTATCAAGGGGGAAATAGCATAGTAGAATGCAGTCACCCCTAAAGGGGAATTAGTATTTGCAGCTAAACAATTCCGTATGCAAAACATTTGAAAATACTCTATATACGATTCAAGATGACTAAATTGAAATTTGCTGAATTTCCTCCTAATAGCCGTAGAAAATGAATGTATAGTTAATTTTTGATGTTCTCCACCTTACGTTTTCATCAATGGTAAGGTATATTAGCTGTATGAATTAATGTTTATCATTCATTCAGTTCAATTAGCCTCTAAACCGTGGAGATGTCAGGGTTTTTTACTTCGCGAACAGTTACTCTCAATGTGTTTCTATCTATTCAAACATGTTAATGAAAATAATTTTAAACGAATTTATTTATGTAACTGTTTATTAAAATTGTAATTTTATTTTGATGTAAATAAAAAATATTTCTATTTTATTACTTTAAAGCTAAACCTTTTAAAGACATTTTTTTTGTGAAATAATTATTTCTGTCTCTTAAAAGAATTAACTATATGTATGATTTTAAATATAGTTAAAGGTTAAATGAAAGAATATTAAATAGTTATTTATAATGTTTTAAAGGAAATGTTTTTTTTCTTTCATTTTTGCATCAGATAAAAACTTAAAATTGATAAAAGTACCTTATTAATATACTTTTGTCAACATTCAGAAGAGTACATAGAATTTCATTTGCAAAAATAATCAAGTGATTTTTTTTTCATATTATTTGCTCTTGTAACTGAAATTGACAAATTTCTTTTGGAACAATTTTAAAGTATCAAATAAAGAATTCAAGTATGTTGAATGAATGTTTTTGAACTTTTCCTGTTGATGAGGTAAATAGAAGACTTTTATAAAGAATATTCATAAAAAAACTTCAAAATGTTATATATGAAATATGAATTCTTTTACGCAAAGTCTCTTATCGAAAACAAAGAAAAGATAAAGTAGTTAGTCATTGCATCTTTGAAAAAGCTTTATGATTGTAAACTGTAAAGTAAGTATTTTATTATTTTTCTTAAATGAATCATAAATATTTAATATGAAACTAACTATAACCCCTTTAAACCCTCTATAAAAATTTGACAAATTTATGTTACTACAGAATTTGACAAATTTATTCAAAGTTTTAGAATATAGACGTAGCATTTTAACCTCATTTAAAAATTATTTAAATAATTTGTTTGCTTTTGAGTATTAACAATGGAATATTTCATATACTAGGCATATAAACACGTTTTCTTTTATGATTTGAGTTTTTTAAATATTTTCTTTCAGTGGTGTAACTGATAGACTCAAAATTCTATGTCATATTATATATCAGACAAGAACTAATTTGAATTATAATTATATGCGTATTTTAGAAGACAATGTATTAGAATCTTTTTGATCTTTAAAATATCGTGAATTCGAGAAATTTTAAAATAACAAATTCGATTGAGTAATGAAATCAGTTAGCGATTTTAATCTTCATTAATGACACAAAGCTTTCTAACCCATCTCAGTCTTTTCTAAAAGCTTGAATGCATGTTCGTTATCTAATCAGAATAGAACAGAAATTGAACAATGAGTTAAATTGAATAACTTATCCATTCGACTCAAAACACAGAAATTTCCAAATGAATTAGTTACAGTTGATCGCAGAGAATCAGCATGCTTCTCTCTGAATGGAAAGAATCTGGCCATAAAACGGAATTCATCAATTATAAGACAATAATTTCCTTCCAGTTACAGCAGAACTAAGAAGATTATTGCCTTTGAATATTTCAGCTTACTCACAACCGTCTTATAAACTAATAGAACAGTGGAGGCAAATTCTTTCAGATTGGCTCCTGTTATCTGGCGTGTAAAGGAAAAGTTTCGCATAATTAGTTTCGGTCGTTTATAGAGAGTTCGCGGGAAAGGAGGAGGAATTTGCACCAAAGGAGAATGAAGAATTTAGAAAGATTAAGCAGAGGGAGGGTAGAGAGGGAATTTAGCGTTCGGGGGTGAGGGGAATTTCACGAAACTCTAAGGCGATTTAACTGCTCTTCGTTGAAATATTTAGAGTTCTTTAAGTCAAACAAGGCTTTAATTTTGAACAAGAATATCAGACAACACTTAAATGATTTTCAGTCGCTTATC
>BMAW01039665.1:0-79842 GCA_019974015.1 Nephila pilipes | reverse complement strand
AAAAAAAATGCCCGCTCATGCTCACTAAATTTATAGAGGCTTAAAGTTCCCTCCCCGTTGGTATGGTGTGGAAGCTAGGAAAGGAGTGCCAGCTTGGGTGTTGTCTTGTCGCTTGACCGAAGTTCAAAATTACGAAGTTTATAGCCAATAGCGCCTCTAGTGTGACGTTAGTAAAAATCATCTAACCTACACTTAATGTTGAAATTGAGAAGTCGTGGACAAAAAGGCAGAAGAGGGAAAATGCTATTCCCTTTAATATTTTTTAAATGATCATAGTTCCTAGGCTTTTACTTAAATTCAATTTATATGATAATGTAACGTGTTGAACTGTAACAAAATAAACGATTTTTGCCTGGAGCTTTTCTAGGATAACTTGACCAAACGTACTCTTCTTTATTTAAAAAATTGCAGATTAAAGCTATAATTTTCATTAATTTTTATTAGAAAAATACTAATGCTAATATCAATAAATAAAATTAAAGTGATTAAAAGTGTGAAATAAAAAAAAACGCATGGAGGGTTTCAGAAAAATAGATATTTCCAGGCATCTGTAAACAAAAATGTTATCATATGTTATTTTCAAAAAATTCGAAATTTAATTTTATAAACGCAAGCAATATAATGACTTATAATCAATTATTTACTTAAGCATAATTAATTAGTAATAATTTTGTAGTAGAAAAATTGTCTACATATATTAATTTATCGCGTTAAAATTAAACTAATTTAAAATTAAAATAATTTAAAATTAAAATAACTTAAATTTTACACCAAATGAATGGACATACTGCGATAGAACTATATCGCAATATGTCCATTCATTATCGCAATATGTTGAACTTTTTTTAATCTTAATGAATAACTCCTCACATTTTTTTATGAAATTCTATGCAGAAGAAAAATATAAGTAATTGGAAATGAAGTGTGGAACTTTTTGAGAAAATTTATTTGTGAGTTTCTCTCGTCATTCCTCCTCCACAAAAATTGTACAATATAAATTTTTGTTAATTATGGAAAATATACTATTGTTATAAGGGAGAGATAATTAAATGTATAAGAATGTATCACTCTTCAATTGACTCAGATGAGGTGGTTGGAAATAATCAAAGACAATTTGATATTTAAAATATCACAATATTTATGTGTTATATAAACATATTATTGAACATGAATATCATTCGTTCAAACAATATAATGGTGAAGTTAGCTCAAATATTTACGAAATTATTTTGCTAATGCATAAGTGATAGGGATATAGCTTGTATCATAACATTATGATGCTAAATTTGAGCATAGTGGTGAAGAATATCTATCGAGTATCTTTTGAGAAAATGAAACTAAATTCGAGTATTCAGAAAGCGGCAAGTATAAGAATACTAGATACCCTCTACTCATCCATTATGAGTTGAACAGGTTTGGTCCGTCAATGGAAAGAAATAATTTATGCAGATCCAGAAGAGGAATAGGACAGTAGATGGATCAGTAGGGTAGCATGCTATGACTATCAATAAGACAGCATGCTAACATTATGATGCTAAATTTGAACATGGTGGTGAAGAATATTTATCGAGTATCTCTTGAGCAAATGCAACTAAATTCGAGTATCCAGAAAACGGCAAATATAAGAGTGCTAGATACCATCTACTCTTCCAGTATGAGTTAATCAGGTTTGGTACATTAATGGAAAGAAATAATTTAAGCAGATCCAGAAGAGGAATAGGACAGTAGATGGATCAGTAGGACATCATGCGTATCGGCAAGGATAGGCAAGAATTTCTTTACCTCTTCTGCTGTGTTAATCTGATAGCTGCACGAGTACAACTATTAATTCTATTCTAATTTTCTCAAAATGTTCCACACTTCATTTCCAATTACTTCTATTTTGCTTCTGCATAGAATTTCATGAACATTTTGTGTGAGCATCTACGATATTAGTATTTGTATCCGTTCAGCTATCAGATGAACATAACAGAAGAGGTAAAGAGGTTCTTGCCGATCCTTGCCGATACGAATGTTGTCCTACTGATCCATCTACTGTCCTATACATCTTCTGGACCTGCATAAATTATTTCTCTCCATTTACGGACAAAATTTGTTCAACTCATACTGGATGCTTACACATCTAATTATCTCTCCATTATAACAATAATATATTTTACATAATTAGCTACTAAGGCTATAAAACTGAATAAACTAAACAATAAAAATTTAAATTGCACAATTTTTGTGGAGGTGGAGTGACGAGGGAAATTTAAAAATAAATTTTCTCAAAAAGTTCCACACTTCATTTCCAATTACTTAAATTTTGCTTCTAAATAGAATTTCATGAAAATTCTGTGTGAGCATCTACGATATTACGCGCAATAGACTAAATTCATTGAATATCATGATCACGTGATGTCTATAACACGGGCTACCGACCAATGTAAACAAGTCTTGTATTCATTTGCTTAGCACTGCGTTTGTGAAATGTGTCATGCTTCATAAGCTAATGTATCATAACTTACATTTTACAGTACATATTACTTTTTAAATCAGTGAGAAATTATTAAACATTTTTTTTTTATTTCTTGTTGTTTGTAAGTTGTTAAAATCTTAATTTTGGAATGCTGTAGCATAAAGGTATTGAATCATTCTTCTATCAACAAGCTAAAATAATGGCTTCAAAATTTATTTGGTTTACGAACAGACTTTTGTTTATAATTGGGAAAACATCCTAATTTAACTTTTATTTTCTAACATTAAAAAACTTGATGTTTGCTATCTGAACAAAATATAATTAGTTAAGTCATTATTATTTATCACATTATAATCTTTATGATTAATTAAAATATCTGAAATTCTGGAGTATAATAAAAGGATCATAACTCAAATTTTTTGGTATGCACTCATTATACTATAACTTAAAAACCTAATTCTGAGCTTTTATTAACTGACATTTCTATTTGGTATTATAAAACTATTTTCTAATTCAGAACTGTTCCTAGTAATGTTTTTGAGTATGTATTTTTTTTTAGTTTATAGCAATTTTTTAAGAAATATTTTGAAAAAAATGTTTCTTATTACAATATATGTTATGGAAACATTTTGATTGTAATTATTCTTGCTGATATTTAACTTACTATGCACATTAGTACATATTAAATTATTGAACTAAATCAAATAATTAAAAATCATGATTCTGAATGTTTTTTTAAAGTATCTCTCATGCATTATGAATATGAAATTATATTCGATTCTTTTTCTGTTAATATTTCCTAACTGTATTTGAGTAATCGTTTAAAACTAAAAGGTTGTCTTTTAGTTGCATTTTTTATTAATAAATAAAGTGTCACAGAATCCCCAAAAGCATTACGTTGTTCTTCATGCTGGACATTTAGAAAGTTGAATTCAATTACAAAAGTTAGATTATTTCTGCTTTGTTAAGGGATTAATTGATCAGAATAATTATCAAACTTCGACCGTCCCAGGTTTTCATATATATATTAGTGCTGTTTTTAATAATTTTGTAACGGTAAAGACAACTAATGTAACTTACATTTTATAGTAAATGTATTATTTTTTGAATCAATGTGAAATTATCATTAAACTTTTTTATGACTTTTTGTATCAAATGAAATATTTAAACCTTAATTTTAGATTGCTCTGTAGCATAAAAATATTGATTCATTCTTCTATCAGCAATCTAAAATAATGATTTCAAATTTATTTGATTTACGCACAGAAATTTTTTGTAATAATGAGAACATCCGAATTTAACTGTGATTTTCTAATATTAAAAAGTTTTTTTACAGCAGTTCTTTAAAATATCATTCAATAAATTTGAGAAATGTTTAGATTTTTAATATGTTTGTATTTATTTTTAACATTTTTTTTAGAATGTCTGTCAATATTTGTTGGCTTATACATTGAGATTTTCAAATTTGAAGGAATAATTAATGCAAAAATATTTAAATCTTTTTAAAACATGACGTATTTGAAAGGTTATATTGTAATATCTTCAGAAAGATTCTATTACATCTTAAAAAATGTTTTTGATCAGTTTAAAAAATGATTTTCACATGAGTAATTATTTGTGTATGTTGTAGACTATATTCGTAATATTACATTGTAATAATATCTTTAGTGAAGCTTTATTATAGATCAGTGTTGAAAATGTTTTTCATATACAGTGGCTCCTAAAATTGAGTATACACCTCTTATTCTTTACTTTAAAAATATAAAAGTGCAATAAAAAGTTGTATGTAAAGGATTTTATAATAGGAAATGATAAATCACTTCTTAAATAATATATTTATCCAAAAAATAAATATGAAGTTAATATAATTATAAAAAGTTTTTCCATTCTCTGACCAAATGACACGAATTGATGTCACAAAATTAAGTATACATTTTGTAGAAAATGACCCTAATCTGATAAATTAGCTACTACTATTTTAATGAAGATATTGCGTTTAATATTGACAATGGATTTAGCTCCTAATGTATAAGTTTCTTATAGAAATATTAATTTTTAATCATGAACATGGGTTCCAGAACTGAAACTGCAATTTAAGTTAGAGAGTAAATCTCTTAGACAAAAAATAAGTAAATCTCTTAGAAAAAAATGGCAAAAGTAGTTCAGCGAGTTTCATTGATGTGTTCAAAAAGTATAAAGAGTTGGGACACGTTAAAAATATTCCCAGAAAAGGACGAAAGGAGATCCTGGATGACAGAACCAAGAGGAGGATCCTATACAAAGTGATCGAAACTCCAAAGGTGAGTGCTCCAAAAATTGCTGCAATCACTTTTTCTAAGATACAAAGACTTGTTTTCTGCAGAAGCAATTCGAAGAGAACTCAGGAAAGCAGGCTTTAATAGTCATGTGGCCAGAAAAAAACCTTTCGTTTCTAAACTAAATCAAAAGAAAAGGTTTTCATTTGCTGAAAACTATATTTCAAGGTCTCCAGACTTTTAGAATCAAACTATATTCAGTGATGAGAGCACAATTAATGTTTTCGGAAGTGATGAATGATACTATGTTTGGCGGAAGCCTAATAGTGAATTGCTTCCTAAAAATATCCTTCCTACTATCGAGTATGGAGATAGATTTGTACTCGTATGGGGTTATATATCACCTAATGAAGTATGAAGATTAGTGTTTATTGATGTGATCATAGGGGAAAAATTCAATGTTTGAACATCCTGATAGATAATTTAAAGCAAAGAGCTGAAAAGTTGGGTTTAGGATCGAGTTTCATTTTTCACACCATAATGATCCTAAGCATATTGCTAAAAGTTTTCAATTGGGGGTCTTATATAACTGTAAAACGCAGTTGCTCACTCCACCATAATCACCTAATCTTAACGTTATTGAAAATTTATGGTCACAGTTGAAAAAAAAATCTGTCTTAAAGCACACTATCATGAGTAAAGACCATTTAAAAACTGTTTCAAGAGAAAAATGGGCTAAAATCACCAATGAAACAACCTAAATCTTCTTAAATTGATGCTACGCCATCTGGAAGCATCATTAATTCGAAAGGGTGTTTAACCAAATATTAATTTGTCTTTTTGTGTTTTCATTTAAAAGTTATGCCAGGTGTATACTCAATTTTGTGACTTAATATGTGTTGTAGTTTCTGCTTAAAATTTATGTAATTAATTTATTAAACGGGTTTCACACATACTTTTTTTTTCACGTCAAGTACATTTCTCAAAATGTTTTTTTTTATCTCTTAGATATTTATTAATTTTATATAAATATTCAGTATTACTTTATTTTACTTTTAATGTCGAAAATGGTAGGCTTATACTAAATTTTAGAATCCACTTTAAGTAAATATTTATGTATGATGCAGACAATATTTGTTGAAAAATTAGACCTATTTCATTAGCTTTTATTTTTTGCAAAATGCAACAAAAATATTTATTGTTTGGTTTATTTTAGTTCATTTTCGAGTAATTGCTGTATATCAGTTTTTCCTTCCAATACTACTGTATTATGACAATTGTAAAATAAGAAATTATACTCACAGAATAAAATGTTGACAAAAATAGCTTTAATTCTAGATTATTCTTTAACGAATTGAAGAAAATTTCAGATGTTTAACGTCAGGAGTAAGATATTTCTGAATATACCTTAAAATACACGGATTTAATTTAATAGCAAATTTAACGTTTATTTTGGAACCAAATATTTACAGTCTAGTCTGGTATCCTTCCTGTCAAGTCCCAAACACCGTTCATCATATTTTACGTAAGACAAAAAAAGAGAATGGAATAATCTCAACTCGATTCTTTTATTCAGCAAATTAATTCTAGAAATAATAAAAGCATGATTTTACTTTAAGGTAACTTAAATAATTATAAATATAAGTTTTAAGATGCAAGACGTAGCAACAGGAAAAGTCAAAAACTTATTTCGACTTTACTGTAGACAGAGGTATATACACACACATAAAAAACAAACAAACCCTCGAGGATGCACTACACTTTCATTCATGCTTCTTTGCAAAGCCCTCGAGAACAAATGTGAGCTCGAAGATAGATTTCATCTCGATAGATGAAATCTACCATTATCGAATGAAATCTACAGATCGAAGTTTAATATAATGCAGCGAGTAAATGAATGTAGGTTTATGGAACAAGAGCTTAATCCTTGGCTCTTGCGCTATTGAAGTAAAACGAGTATTTCAATATTTTCTCCTTTTCAGAAATAATCAGCATCCCGCTGCATAATGGTCTGACTCCTTGCAAAAGGTCTTCTTGAAAACTTAGATATCTCTTCTCATTTATCTGATCTTTTGGATCAAGGTAGGGTTTTAACCTTGAGCAACATTTTTTGAACTTCAACGTCTACCGTTCTCTTCCATACTTTCGACTTCATTTGTCACATCAGATAATTGTCGAGTTATTCGATACGGTCCAGGAGTAACGTCTTATAAGCTTCTCGGACAGACTAATCTTTCGTACTGGTGTAAACATCCAAACGAAGTTTCTTATGTTGTAGATGACTGGTCGATGCTTATGATTATTTCGACGTTTATCATCTGCCTGAGCTTCGATAATGTGGAGTTTTGCCAATTGCCTAGCTTCTTCAGCCCTGGTGATAAGACGTTGTACGTAATTGTCATCATTTAGTGAAATGGATCCTCTGTACAGTAAAATGTATTGCTCAAGTAGTTTCTGAATTTAGTCCTATTCGTGAAACTATCTATATTATTATCAAACCACATTCTAGCTGTTCCAGCCAGGAAGAAAATGACTTCCGCTGGACACATCTGTTCATTCCAGCGGTTACAGAATGCGGTCCGTTCATAGTCATTGAGCTATTTACTATCATCTTTTTCACCGTCACCAGAAAAGATGCAAGGATCTCTAGATAGCTGATATGTCAATAACGGCACTGGAAAGATAATGGGCGAGTCTGGAAACTTAAGCTCTGCGTTATCAATAATCGTTGGGTCAGTCATTTTTCTTAATCTTCTACTTGGATCTGCTAATTATAATTGACTGTCGTGTTTTATCATTATTATTCTACATTGTAGACACTGGTATCCTCTATTTGTATAGAACTCGTCAGCGCACGAGTCAGTCGAAGACGAAACCCCTGAGGTGTAAGGCGCACCGATAAGCGTTAAGCTCGTAAAAAGACTCTAAAGTCCATTTTATGTTTTAATTCTGTGTTTTGTGTGTGTTAAACGTGTATAAAGTGTCATTCGATAATAATAAAAAAAGGATTAAAAAAGTGAATGCTCGTGATTACATAACACCAAGTAAAGAAATCTGGATCACAAACACATTTTTAAGTCATCAGTTTTAAACTCATATGACTTGGTGGGGGGAACTGCAACTTGTTTGTGTTATAATACAAAATTTGATTTTATATAGTGTTTACGATTTTAACAAGGACCTTGCTTGTATTGGGATTTTTTTATAATGTGGTTTTAAAAAATGTTACAAACATTTGGATAAGTATTCGGCGCAGTGTATTTAGATTTTATTCTATGCCATGAATTCCAACATTCATTCACACCGATGAAATAAAATAATTTCTTTTGTATTCTATATATGACACAAACCCTATATTTATATAGAATTCATTAAATTGTAAAGGATCTTATGAATTCTATCCACAGGATAAAGCCGAACGTATTATTCACCCCTTTTATTTGATACTTGAAATATTTTTACTTATAATCCAATCAATCACATTCATTCATTAAAAAGTCTCAAATTAAATATTTATCACTTAGTGGATTTTGTAAGAATATTAAATTACAATGTAAAAGGACTTGATATTTGTAAAATGTTTATTTACAAAATTTAATCACTTTAATGAACTTTATGAAGTAGATGAATATTATTTTTAAAAAATGAGCCGTACCGAGATAAATTACAAAGTACTACTCTACTATTAAAATAAGATCTTTAATGAGCGCCCGCGAGTCAATAAGTCTCTGCGCGTTTAAATTAGAGAGAGAGTGTAGGATATAACAATACAATAGAACGCATTTATTAAGGGGGTGGAAAGCAAGGGAAAGGGAATGACAAAGTAACACCGATGCTCTGGTGTTGGCGGGAAGAAACAAGAATCACTTTTAGTTTAGTTTTTATTAACGTCGCACTAGAAGCAACACGAGGGCTATTGGCAACGGACATCGTAATTTTGAACCACGGTCAAGTGACGAGGACGACACCTGAGCTGGCACCCCCTCTCCTAACATCCACACCACGCCAACGGGAGGGAAACAAGAATCACATTTGCATGGCAAGACAACATACTCGAACAGATTGTTTAGCTATATTAAGAATTTATAGAATGTAAGTCTTTCTATTTCTCAAAATCATGTTTCCAATTTTCATTATGAATACTATTTTAAGAAGTAACATTTTATATATATTTTTAAAAATCTTTGATTATCACTATTATAAGTTTTAGAGTAGGTCCTGTTCACAGAGTTAGAATTTTAGTTTCTGCACTTCATTTTATATTAAAACATATAAGTAAATTTTTATTTGATTAAAAAAATATTATACTTTATATACGAAAAAAAAAAAAAAAAAAAGGGAGATTTTCTTAATTCTAGTAAATGATTATTAAATCTGAAATTGTATATGAAATTTACATATTCACATTTCTTTTTTTAATATCGTTGATTCCTTTTTAAAACATTATTATCAACTTATGATTAAATTAATTTTATTTTCAAAGCAAATTCTTAAAAATCTGTAATTCCGAGTACAAAGTTACAATTGTTTAAATTATAAGACATTACATAACTGCTACAGCTTAATTAAGCATCTTGATTAAAAGCAAAAATAACTTAATCCAAATTTAAATCTGTTTCTTTATTTTTTAAGTAGAATCACAGTGATAAATAGAAAGTATTTATACATAAATAATACTACCATTCAGAAATGCTTGATTACAGTTTAAATAGTCAAGTTTATTTTTCCTATATCATTGGAGATCTGCCAATCATTGGAGATTGAACTATTCTTGCAATGGTCGAGCGGATGTCCGTTTGATTCGCCTTCGCCTTTGATAAACTCTATTTACCCGTAAACATCGTTTGTGTGGAGAAAGTTCTCCCGGTAGGCCTTCCTGTCATGTCCCATACACTGTTCACCACATTCTAATAATGTGTCCAGTGTTTCCTCATCGTCGTCGCGTTTTTTTTTTTTTTTTTTTTGAGCATCTGCTTTAAACTTGTCTGTCTTGGTGGCTTAAAGCCTCCACCATAAATTGTTTGCGTTTATTTATAGTATTGGTTTTTGAAGACAAAATCCTAAATTTATCACTTTTATAGTGTTATACGATTTTCCTCTAAACATGTCTTTTACTTAATTTTTCCTTGGTTTAAAAAGTCGTGGAACTTTCAACACATGTTTGGAGCAGCATAGCTAGATTTGACACTTACGCCATGAGCCTACTTTCACTCACTCACCTTTTAAGAAAAACCACACAAATCCTCCTTTTTGAGATCAGTATTGTAGTTGTGAGTTTTTAGATTTTTAATAAATGTTTAAAATTACTTCCAAAAGTGAGAAATTATGTAGAAACATTCTTCCTTTCGAATGGATTTTATTCCATGCTGCTAAAAGCAATTATTTAGCTTTAAAAGAAAAATGCAAAACTCTATATGATTAACATTCTATCTGAAATTCATAGTGGTGTCGGCCAAAGCCTTAATCTTGTCTGTGACCCCTGTCAAATCTTCTTAGTGAGATAGTGTTATAAAGCGGTACAATGCGTGACTTGTTCTTGTAGTTGTCAAAAAAGTAACGGGTTAAAGCTTTAATGAATCAATCCCTACTTTTTACACTGACTAATCTAGCTTAAAAGACATATTGAGCTAATTTGTCGAAACATGTGTTCAGTGATTTTTAATATTGAGTTCCGCAACACGTTTGTTAGTATTTACCAAGGGAGTGGTCGTTGGTTCTTAACGTACGTTTTGAGATATTTTCAACGTTAACCGGTAGGAAGTATTCATCTCATTTTGGACCACCGGTGTCAAGTGTAATTGTTACAACCACTGTTTATGGCATTTGAAAAAGAAAGTTATAACCATATGGCCTCAGAATTATGAGGTTCATCTGTGGTAATGCTTATTAGGGTTATGTTTATTATATGTAACAATGATTCATCGAGATGAAATCAAACTGTCTGAAAATGAATTAGTTTGTTGGTGCCTGGAAAGCCTCATCAGGCGGTGCCTACCTCCATTTCTTTAGCTTTTTTTTTTTTTTTTTGTCCAGGGCGCTAATTATCAGCCACTGTTCATGCCGCGTGGCTAACCCGACGGTGAACCCCAAATTCCCGCGTAAATTTGTTACTCATTAATCTCCCCCGGAAGGATGAAGAGCTGAATGGACCAATGACCAGCTATCCAAATCGAAACTACCGGGAATCGAACTTAGGTCAGTGGTGCTAGCTATCAGACTACTACACCACTGCGCTTACGAATAAATAATTAGATGGCAGTTAATGTGTGATTATCAATTAAGGTTCCTAATTACTAGTTATCTTGAATTCCTGAACATAATGTTAACACGAAATTTCTACAATCAAATGCATTCGAAAGAATAAAAAAATGATGAAAGTTTTTGTAGAATTAGAATTTCTCCCCGATATTTGAACATATTTAAATTAATTCTTTAAAACTAATTTTATCCTTTCAATAGATATTAAAAATGTTTTAAAAAATCGGAGAAAAATTATAATTTCATAGAAAACATATTTTTTTGTTCTTTTGGAGACACTTTTTTGTATTCAAATAGGTAGATAACAGAGAGAAAGCAGAAATTCCACAATATTAACATTAGCTCAAGAATTCAAAACGGCTGGTGAATGGGAAACTTTGAAACCATTAATATTTTTTGAAACATGAAAGATAAATTTTTCCTATGTACACTACTCTTAAAAGAATCATAACTACTAATTAGTATAAGTGTGAGAGAGTGTGTGTAAATTTTTATTTTCTGACAAACGTTTTAATTTTTTTAAATGAATTTTGTGTAATTACATACTATTGAAGAAGAGTAGTTAATTTAATAGCCCTTTGATTTTGATTTTCAATTTCGTGTGCCTTTTAGGGGATAAAATATCGTAAAAACGACCAAAATATCTATAGAAAAAGTTGCGACCATATTTGAATTGTTTGACTTTTCGAAATATGTATACAAAATTTTATACCTCTAGTTATATTTGGTGAATTATTTAAATTATTTTTAACAGTTTGCCAAATCTTTTCATTTAATTTAAAGAACTTTAAGTTGCTGCTTCTCAGCATTTTGTGATTAATGACGGTAGCTTATTTCAAAATTTTACTTTTTTTTCAGTGAAATTTGAGACTTTTTCTGGTTGTTTTGTATCAATTATTTGATAAAATGTTGTGAATAAATTAAGTATTTAGATAAATAGTTTTTTTTAAAAAAAATATATCTACAAAATTAAACATAGCTGCTTATTTTTTATTGTCTTTCGTAGTGTCTCATAGGAAAAAAAAGCTGTTAAAATTATAAATAATACTAGCACAACCAAAACCATCTACAGAATTGCGAGAAATACTACTAAGAAATTGAGAAAAAAAATTGTTAGAAAAAATTAAAATTAGTTGAATGTTGGTAATTATGAAATGTTGCAAGTTTTTGAGAAAAGAAATTAAATAACAAAGTTTGAAAATGATTTTTTCCTTGAAATGTACGTTTTATGTGTGGTCAAATATCCCCCCTGTGGTGGGTGACATCGCCGAAATCATTTGCCCTAATTGCTCGGAATTCAAAATTAAATATTCGTAATAAGTTGCTTATCTATACTCTGATTCTCAGACCTATCCTAACTTACAGCTGTCCCATTTGGGGTTTCACTGCCAAAACACATATTAATAAACTTGAAAAAGCTCAAAATAATATCATCAGACAAATAGTAAACGCTAGATGGTTCATGAGAAACACAGACATATACTCCTCTATTAACTTCCCTACAATCAAACAAATCATTCAAAAAATTTCTCTTAAATTCTTTAATAATCTCATGACCATCGATAACAAATCTCTCCTTAATATCTGTAACTATGATCCTGATTTAAAAATTAAAAGACCAAAAAAACATTCTATTAAACCTGTAACTAACAAAGGCCATTCTCCTCACGCAAACACTTTAATTTTCACTCATTTATTTACGTCTTCAACCACCAGATGTCTCTAGCTATGCGGTAACGGTAACGGCTAAAATTACGAGGTACCTATTTTAAAAATTAAAAACTTACCCTCTCATCATAATTTATAATTAAAGAGCATAATTAGTTAAAGTTTATCAGAATTGTAAAAAGCTATCATAATTAGGATCAAGGCAACAAACGCCTGGGTGTTCGGCAGAGTGAGGAGCTGCCGAAATAGAGTTGGAAATTAAAGTTACGAAAGCGCGCATTGCCATTGGATGCTGTAGCCGTAAGCTAAGAAGCATATATAGCGGTGGGCGGGGAGTAGATTAGGAGGCGGGACTTCAGTTCGAAGACGAAAGCAACTTCGAGAAAGCTGTTGTCCGCGGGATTTTGAGAGGTTATAAAAGAAAAATTAAACTATTGAATTAAAATGAATTAAACAGAAATGCCGTTCCGAAACCAATTTAAAGGAAAATTTAGCTATTTAAAATTAAGGGAGATTTTAAACGCGAGGAGAATGAGTCGAAAAGTAAGAATTGAGCAATTTGGAACTATGCGCCAATAGCGACGCCTGGTGGAGAAAATTGTTATTACCTTAGAAAGATGATGATTTTAGTTGTTTACAATTGGAAAAGTGTTTAAATTTTCAAGTTTTCGAAAAATTATAATTTTTGAAAGTGATCGACAGTATTACGCGAGGTCCATTTTGACCGTGGGACATTGCCACTTATCGATGTGAAGTCCTGAATTTTGAAAATTAAGCAGGATTTCACTAATGAATTGCTTCAATGCGCTCGCAGTCTTTTTAGGACTGGGAAATGAACATAGGAGTGTCCGAGCGCCGCTCTGGGTCTTTTCTGCGAAGATGCAATGCTTGCATCATACGCAGGGAGCTGTTGAAGTGATTCATTAGGTATTTGAGGGATCCTATTAAAGAAATTAAAAGATTGTTTTTTGATGAACTCTAGAATTGGTTCAATTTTAAGGTCGTTATGCAGGACTTCGTTCCGAACAAACCAGGGAGCATTTAACATTTTCCTAAGGTGGATGTTTTGAAAAACGTGCAATCGTTTCAGATGGGTGGTCGCCGCAGACGCCCAAATAGGCGACGCGTACAACATGATCGGTCTTAAGATCGACTTGTAGAGCAAAATTTTGTGCCTGATCGCCAGCTTGCTCTTACGAGAAATCAAGCGTGTGAGCAATCTGCTCATTCCGATAGCCTTTTGATAGGTTTTTCGGATATGGTGGGCAAATGTTAATTTTGCATCTAGAACCAACCCTAGGTACTTGTATTCAGTAACCCAGGGGACGGGTTGATCGAAAATGGTGACTGCTGGCAAATTGCCAATGCACCGTTGTTTCGTAAAGAGGAGGCAAGCGCTTTTGGATGCATTAACTTTAATTTTCCAGTTAATGAGCCAGAGCTGTAAACGAGATATGTACCTCTGCAATCTTTCAATAATTTTCCGATTGCAGATGTCTTGGGACATAATGGCAGTGTCATCAGCGTACATCGCTAAATGGATGTTGGAAGCCTTCGGGATGTCATTTACGTACAAAGAAAAAATTCTTGGACTTAAAATCGATCCCTGGGGGACACCACTTAGGATTGGACTGGGGGAGGAGACCGACTCGAACCCGGAAACTACGAGAGTCAAGGAACGAGTGTATAATTTTGATTAGTTGGTCCGAAATTCCAAGTCGCATCATCTTGGAAATGAGCCCATCGTGCCAAATTTTATCAAAAGCTTTGGCAATATCGATAAAAAGCATACCCGTGGCCTTGTTATTGGAAAAGCCATGCTGGACCGTCTCGGTGACTCTAAGTAACTGAGTTACTGTAGAGCACTTTGGAACAAAACCATGCTGCTCCGGAATAACAATATTCCTGGAATTGCAGAATTGGTCCAGGCGATTCAAAATAACAAATTCATATGCTTTGCTCAGCGAACTGAGTAACGATATGGGGCGATAATTTTGAGGTTTAGTATCATCCGAATCAGACTTGAGAATGGGGACCACCACGGCGATCTTCCAAGCCTTAGGGAAGTAGCAGTTCTCCATAAGAAAATTGAAGAGCAGCGTAAACAAGAAAATAAATTTCAGGGGGAGGTTTTTAAGGATGCGGTTTGAAATTAAGTCCAATCCCGGTGCCTTTTTAATTTTGGTTCTCTGTATAAAGTCCAAAATTTCACTAGCCTGGACTGGTTCCAGGTCTAGGCATGTAGGGGAATCCAAAAATCTTTGGACTTTACGTTTAGTATGTTCTGAGAATCTGGGATTCTCGTCTTCATTTGGTTCAAATTGTTTTTGAAGGCTATCAGCTATAACTTCCGCCTTTTCAATAGGAGCTACAACAACACTTCCTAGGGCCCCCTTCAGGGGCGGAATGGTGTGAAAAGGCTTTTTGAGTCGGGAGGTCTCCCTCCAAAGGGTGTTTGTGGTGAGGGCCTTCCAATGTGTTTTCCCATCTGGTTAGGAAAAGTGTTGAAATATCTCGTATGACCTCATTACTGAGTGCACGAATTCAGATTTAAGAACCGGATTCTATATCTTTGCTAAACTCTCGTACATAATTTTTTTGTGACAATTTTATTTCTGATCTCTATGGGAGTCTCAGAGGGAGAATTTTAAGGCTGGTTTTGAAGCCGTCTGGTATAAGAAATAATTTCACCAATTTTTGTCAATAGATTTTCAATATCTTGCTTCATTGCTGGAGAGTTTCAGGAATGGGAGGGTTTTAATTTAAATAAATTTAAATTATATGATTGGTAGAGAGTTGCTCTGGTAATTTCAAAACTGCAGAGTTTGTGTTAAGAGTCAAAATGACCGGTAAATGATCTGAACTCAGATCATGAATGACTCTTATATCATAGTTGAAGGGAATATTTTTGAAGATTGCGAGATCAATAATAGAATCCCTAGCCCCCGGTCGGGATCTAGGGTTTATGTGCGTAGGGGTGTACGGTGCAACAACCCTAGCACCTGGAGTTCTACTTATAACATTTTTGAGATTGTGGCCAAAAGTGTTTGATCTTGAATCATGCCAGTCTTTGTGACAAGCGTTCATGTCTCCAGCAATGATAACGTTTTGTCCTGAATTGAGAAGTTTAATGAAGTCCTCCTCTGGAAAATGGCATCTATTAATTGGGGTATTGCGAACATAAGCAGAAACTATCCGCAGTGGAGGATAATTATTAATTTTGATTTCGATAGCAGTTGCATCTATATACTGTAACTTCGGCAAGAGGACTCTGCAATGTTCATAATTATTTTTACAGTATAAAGCGGTGCCTCCGTGGATACGAGGAGTTAAAGTAATTCTATCGTCTTTGTAAAGACGATAGTTGGCGATCTGGGGTTCGTGCCCCGGTTGGAGCTTTGTTTCTTGAACCAAAAACAGATCAAAATTATGCTCTGGACTTCGTCAATCTTGGAACGCAGACTATTTGTGTTCCAGAACCCAAGAGAAATGTCGTGCACGTCTCTGTTGAATTTTAATGTTGAGGAAGAGCGCGGTAAGCGCGCCCGTGTGTAAGTGCGACATAGGCCTCAAAGATGATGCATGCCTTGTCGTCAGCCGCAGTGACCTGGCGGAGGGCAGGGAGACACTCCCTAAATGCCCGAGCAAATAATTGCTCATCAACATTTGCGTCACTTGCAATGGAAATTACGGAGCGGAAAATTTCCCCGAAATTTCCAGTGCTGGGAGAAGCAGCAGAATTTGGAATAGGGGCAACATGCTCTGTAACTTGTCCGGTGAGAATTTGGGAATAAGAGATACACCAGGGGTGGCCTGTCGATAATTTTCTAGAGGACGCTGGTTCTTGGTGGAATTAGAGTTAACCTTTGCTTTAGGGGCAAGGTTCTTAGAATTTTTATTTAAGTTTTTTGGGCTAGAATTTTTGCCCTTTGGAAATCGGGGGCATTGGCGCCAATTCGCCGCGTGATCTCCTCCGCAATTGGCACACTTTAAAGGTGTGTCAAAGTCGTTGGGACAATCGCGAGCTCTGTGGGCCCCGGCACATTTAACGCATTTGATGGGGAGGTGACAAACCTCAGAGGAATGAAAAAATCCCTGACACCTCCAACATTGAGAGGGCCGCTTGTTACCCCTATAATTCTCAATGGTAATGTGTGTTCAAAACATGTCTGTATAATTAAAAATTTGTTCGGCGTTTAAGTTGTTTAAAATTTGAAAATAAATTAATGGCATTGGGGCCTTGGTTTGGAATTTTGACAATCTGGATATTTTATGAACATGAAAGCCTGCGCTTTCAATTTCTTGTTTCACATCCTCTAGATCTGTGGAAGAAGGAAGTCCACGTAAGACAAGTTTCAGAGGTCTATCGGCTTTCAACATGTAGGATTTAAATTCTACTCCTTCTGTTCTTAGAAAGTTGGCTAATTTGCGATATTCTGTCTCGTGATTAACTGTGAGACGTAGGAAGCGGCCGCTAAGTTTGCTATAAAGCGAAGGCGCTTCAAGTCTAGCAAAAGAGAGGAGTTGCCTCCAATCTCCTTTGGGTGTAATAAAGAAAGTTGGAATCTTAGGTTTGTTTACAGGAGTGGTGGAGATCACTGAATCCCCAGCGTCCTCGTCCTCACTACTATCAGAATTCACATCTCCTTTGGATTTGTTAGTTTTAGAAGGGGTTGTCTGGACTGGCAAAGAGGTATCAGAATTGGATTTACCACTAACAGTTTGGTGTTTGGAGGGCGCCGAGAAGCCATCTTCATCGGCAGAACGCTTCTTTGCGTTGTTTTTCTAGTTAGCTCCACCTTTAATTGGAGACTTGAGTATGATTGGTTGGTTGGGCTTGGCTCCTCCCACTTCCGGTGGCTTAGCTCCGCCCACTTCTGGCGAAATCGCTGGAACATGGCCGCCATTATTCTTCGATCTTTTTACTTCTTTTTTCTTTTCAGCTTCTATAATTTTCTCTAGAATCGCTGAGGTAGCTGGAAGTTTAAAAAGCGGTACTTGCACTTTGCTTTTGACGGCTGTTAGTTGAGCATAAACTATGCCCAACTCGGCGTGCGCCTTCGAGAAGTCAGCTGGATTCTGATATGAAGCAGCGCTTAGACGCTTTGCCCACAAAGCGTATTGGTCACGTAACTGGATTAAATTCTTGATACCTTCCTCATTTTGGACGAAGAATCTGTTGATATCTTCTGGTGAAGCATCAGGATCGAGTCGAACTGGAGTTATTTCTTCATTCGCCGGAATTTCGTTCGGATTCTTTTCTTCGGCGGAATTCGATGGAATAGGCTTTAATTCCGTAGTATCATTCTCGCTTACTTCCATGGTCGAAGCCATGGCTGATCGCTGAGAGGAAAACTATACGAACTGCAAAAGACCTTTAACACAGATGGTGAAAAAGGGGAAAAAATACACTTTTCAAAAATGAGCTCTGGAACAGTCTTCTGAACAGGTCAGAGTCAGCTCAGCTTCCCTCTAGCTATGCTAGAAACTCCTACTTCGAGTAAACCACACACACACACTGAATGGCAGCCTCCCAATTGGTCGGCTGATAAGTCAGATATATACCCCTACTCCCCTCTGATCAACTCAGGTCAGCCACTCAGAAAGCTTCCCGCCTCTGAGTAACCTTTCATCATATTATTACGCAACTAAATGCTTTTTTTAATTAAATTCATTAATTTCTTTTCCAAATTTTATACAATATTAAATTTATTAAATTCACAAACGCAGTTCTGGGCAGGAAAAGCCGAAGTAAAGCTCTTTTTTAAAATTCTGTACCAGACATGGAGATTAAAAGCATAACTCTCAGGTGCTCCACTGTGATCCCGTCAACTGAAATCATTTGCAAATAGTATAGCAGGGGATAGTAGTGAAAAATTTTGATGAATACCTAGCAATTTTAGGCAATGATCAATAGGACTCGGCCACACAATTGACATCGAATCCTCTGCAACTTACTATTCAGCTACAAAAGGCATCAATCATCTCAATTTAAGCTCATTTTACACGCAAATATCATAAAACGGTATGGCACGAAGTGTGGAATCAGCAAACCAATAACAAACACCACTCACTGTTGCTTATAATTAGACCAGTGTCTAATGGTCCAATGAGGAGAGAAGATATCAAATTTATTCTCGCTTTCCCATAAGACATACTCACTTGACCCCAAAGCATCTTTTGCTTATGAAGAGTCCGTGGTCGTGGTAGTCAAATGATGATGGTCGCGAACTCGCGACTTTCGAATCGTGGGGATGATTCACATTACATCTGTCAAGGTCGTAAGTCCTCCTGTGAAGTTGTGTAGAAGTTTCGAGAGGAAAGTGCAAGCTCAGGTGTCGTCCGCATCATGTGACCACCGAGATCCAATAACCCTCGTGTTGGTTCTAAGTGCGACGTTAATAAACAATAAACTGGTGGGTGGCCTTTCGAATGTCCTTCCTGTCATATCCCATACACCATCTATCATATTCTCCTCGTTTGTTCGGTGTTTCATCAAAACATTATTATTTTTTTAAATTCATCTATTTTAAGCTTGTCTGACTTGGTGGAGGACCCCACCACTTGTTTGCAATTTTATATTCAATCGGATTTTTATATCAAATTCAGGATTTCAAGTTTTTAAATTTCTTTATCTGTCTTTGTATTTTACATATCTTGATCTTTGTGAACTTTAATTATGAAATTGTTTAGTATTCACACAAATACACAAGTGTTTGACGCAGCACAACCTACTTTGGCTCTTATGTCTCTATATCCTACCTACTGTTATTCACTCTCAGTGCGATCAAATATGCTGCATATAAATATTTTCTTTATTTCTTTTGTAGTGTACTATGGATTCTTTGAAACCTAGCTGTGTTTGAGGTCAGTCATGTGATCCAACAGACGTGATTGTGAAAAGTTGCTTGCTACCAGATCTAGAAATAGGCGATTGGTTGATGTTCAGAAATATGGGAGCTTACACGATTGTTATGTGCCACTACATTCAATGGATTTCAAAAGACTGGCGTGAAATATATCGTCTCGGAAGAGTCAATGTAAGTAAATGATATATTCTGTTGAAAAAATAATTAACAAATGCGTTATAGGAAGGTTATGTAAACTTTTTTTCTTGTTGAATGAACGCAAAAAAGTGTGTGCGCAAAAAAGAAAAAATCATAAAAAAGACTCTAAAAAACTCCACAATTTTTATCACAGCTGAATAAAATTAATATTACTCAAAGAACGGAGGTAGTTCAAAAAGAAGTTATAGCGTTGCTAAGGCATGTTGGTGCTTCCGTTGAATGCTGCTATTTGTTAAATACCAAAATAAATTTGATACTGATTGAGATATTAGTTTTAATTGGATGTCATTTGCTGCCAAATGATAATTTGATTGCTGTTACGGGGTGCTGTCACCGTCGATGAAACATGAATTCTTCATAAATAGGGGGCCGCTATAGCCTTATGATCATCATTGCGGACTTGTTTTCGTCCAGTCGTAAGTCGTGCCCTGATGCCACTAAATACCCACCGTATAGTGGGACTGATACACGTTACAGCTGGTCGAGGTCCCACGTCCTTTCGTCAGCGTGATGTGGAAGTTTGGAGAGGGAAGGGCCAGCTCAGGTATCGTCCTCGTCATTCTTCTGGGTTCGAGATTACGAGGTTTGTTGCCAATAACCCTCGCATTGGTTCTCAGTGCGACGTTTATAAGCAATCGCATCGCAATCACATTCTCATGTACTGGAAACCAAGCAACAATTAAGTGGAGTGCTTCGAGTGAATCTACTACAAAGAAAGAAAAAGACGATTTATCGGCAGGAAAAATCATGATGACGATCTTTTGGAACGTGAAGAGCGTTTTATTCTTAGATAAAAGAAAAACAATGCTTGGTGAGTTATCCCATTTCTAACACATGAACTTTTTGAGCCACACCCTGCACAGTTCAAAGGGAATTAAATTATAATGTTCACATAATAATTAACCCAACATATCTTGAGTTAGTTTTTAAAAAGTTTTCTCATTGCGAGCGTAGATTTTTTTTCTTCAATCTTCAAATGGAAAACCTTGTCTTGAAGCCAGATTAAAAATAATTTTATCTGAATATTTTCCAAGAACTTTTAATTGACATTATTCGAAAATCTTGTAAAGTTTTTCGATATCCTGAGCCATTCGTGGCCTGTAGAAGAAAGATCGCCCTCTTTTTTTTTTATTTTTTTATTCTTATGTTATTAGAAAAATTATCCGTGCACTAATTTCAAAATTTGTGGTCGCTTATGCTTATACTTCGGCTAAACCAATGGATAAACAAGTTTTCTTAACATATTTTCTTTATGTTACAAAAATCCATCAATGGATTAACAATATCCCTTTTTCAATTCGGTTTTTCTTGACATTCCATTAGCTATTCTTCTCAGTTTTTGACCCTCCTCTTTGTTAGCCAATTCTTACCTTTTATTCAATTTTTTCACTCTTCTAGATCACAACATTACCTAGTTTAGAGCAACATGGCCACATTTGCCTATTGCGCCATTGCACTATCACTCTCTCATCGCTTCTTAATGGGTCATATGATCATCTGGGGGTCTCGTTTAATGTACAAGGGGATCAATTTAAGAGTACCCATTTGTTTTTTGTATTTATAATAAATGTAGCAAGACTTTCAACATCATTTCTTATTTAATAAGTCTACTTTTAATGTATGGATATCGTTTTCTTCACCTTCTAAATACGAAAATTCGTTCTTTTAAACATAAATTCGCGTGAGTGTCAATAGTAATTTTTAATCCGATTCGCGCAAATGATTTGAGTAAATCGTCGGCTTCTTTCTCAACGTTTTTGTTATCTTTTTTTATTTTATTTTTGAAAGTTCATTTCGTAAGATTATGAATGGTAACAATAAAAATCGTCTGCATGAACTAATTATTTAATTTTAATGAATTTCGAAGTATACCTAGACAATTCAGACTTTTATTGTTTCACTTGAGATACAGGAAAGTTATTGCTGGTTTCAGCAAGACGGAGCCACTCCACACACGTCAAACCTAACGATGAAAATGCTTAAGGAATTCTTTGATGACTGTTTAATTTCAATAGGCCTCAGGCCAAAAAGGTCACCAGATCTCACCCGGTTAGATTTTTTTTGTTGGGTTATCTCAAAGACAGATTTTTCCAGAGAAGTCCTGCAACCATCGATGAATTAAAACAAATCATAACTGAAGAAATATTGTCAATAACACCAACAATGTTGCGAAGTGTGTCAAAAAACTTGGTACGACGTGTTTATATTTGTTTTCATAATGGTGGCCGATAGTTTCAACATTTGATGTAAGGAATGACAATGTAAAAAAATTGAGTTAAATTACGTTTTTTCAAAAATAAAATTATCACAGGAATAAGTAACATTGTGAGTCTTCCTTTTACTGTTTTACCTCACAAATAAAGTTGTAACAGTCCAACCGTGTTGGAAATTATCTCCCACAACTAAGCAGATTTAAATAATTATACTTCTTTGTTAGAATAGTTGCTACAGGGCTATAAGGTCATAAAAACAAACAAACGGGTATTCTGTTAAATTGATCACCCTGAATTTCTTACTCATAAGTATAGATTCGTGTTTACAATTCATGAAAATTTTTCTCCCGAAATTATCAAATCAGCGATGTTTTCTCTAAACTTGCTCACCTTGGACAGTTTATTCTCTTCGTCTAAATATTTCGTTTGGCTAGTTAAAATTTCATAAACCTGCAAAGTAACAAACAAGGAGCATTTAATTCATTTGTAACTTCTAAAAGCATGCCTGCTGGAGAAAACATATTAGTCTCATTTTTCTCGTAGTAAATTAGGCTTAGGAAATTTTCTATTTCTAATTGATTTCCAAAAACAGGTAATAAAATTATCTTTCACATATTTTTTGCTTAAAAGATCTGGCTGAAATAATGAGTTCATAGAGGGAATTTGGTCTCCTGAATCCCCAATAACCTATTTTTTTTATTCGTTTTAAATATTTTTTTTGAAGAGATTGAACAACGTTTTCATTCAACTGTACTTTTAAATACTTAGAAATAGAAAAGTTCCAACTTAAAGAACAGTTGCTTTGTTTACATTTGTGTATTTACTGGTAGGTTTCTGATTTTCTACAATCGCGAGAAAAATTCCACATCGACTTACTTTTAAATTTCCCCCCTTAATTGGACGGAAATCTGAAATGACTATCGTTTAGACTATCGAAAATGAACTGCTTCTCTACACCTACGTTATACGTCCAGTTATCTCTTATGCTAGCCTAGTGTGGAGAGTACGCATGTAAGTCCAACATTAAAATTCTGGAAACATTCGAAAATCCAATTGTCAGAATGACTGTAAAAGCTAAATGGCTTATGCGCTATGATGAAACTCGTATAAAGCCTTTAAAACAACCACCTTTCGTAAGCACATTCAAAATTTTTCAATCAATTCATTCAATTCCTTATCCAATATTCAAAACGAAAATATTCGAAATCTTGAACCATATCAACCTAATAATTCTTCTCAACTCCTACGAACCCCCATAATTTCTTCGAAATTGTAATATTTTAATTAAATGCATTTCAAAAATTATACTTAAACTTCGTTTTCATCAAAAACTCATACTGGACTAGCTCCGACCGCTCTATGTATAATCCTCTCAGCTCCTTCTTAAGGCAGTCAATAGAAACATTCACTACGCTCAAATCGAAATTCTTCATCCCAGCATCACATCTCCAAGCTTCGTCTAACATCAAGATGGCAACTCCTCCGCAAGACCATTCAGACACCTCTCCACGCACAGACTCAAAAGACACCCCGTTACTGCTTCGCCAATGGTTCATTGCTTCTTCCCCCCTCGCTTCTTCATCCTACAAGTCTCTGACCTTCAAATTCATCTGTAAAATCATATTTTTAAATTCAATTGAACTATCATGTATCATTGCAGCTGTACTAATTCGGGTTTAAGGCCTGCTGAGTAGAGCGAGCGGCCGTTGAATGTTCCAAGGTTTTTGATTTCCATTCTCAACCCGTTTCACACTTGTATCGTGATTATACTTCTATCAGTACAATCTATGGTCAAATTATAACATTGTAAACATAACATTGTAAATTACAGTTATTCATGTGGATTTGTTTGATTTTAAGAAGCCATAAATGCAAGTAACTTGCAATATTGTAATGCTTTTATTTTATCGTAAGGTTTTAATAAGTATTGCTTATTGATATTTTCCTCCCTTCTCGTAACTTTGTACTCTTATTGGAAGTGAGGTCGAGCATATTTCTAATCTGAAGTACATCTTGGTTCGCGTATTCATAATTCAGTTCTTTTGAAGTAACATCTGCATTTGTTTTGTTTACGTTCTCTCGAACATTTTCATAATCATCCAGTCCATTCACTACATCGTAAAGTGTCTAGAAATTCGACCATTCTTCGATAAAAGATGCCCTGGTACATTGGAAGAAACATTACGTTTTATTTGGTCAGTGACAATTGGATCGCACAACTTTTCAATTGTTTATATTCCCAGACTTTGGATCCATTCGTGTAAGCAATTATTAAGTTCATATGCAAAAACACATCAAACAATTTCACTTTTATGATGCTTGGGGAAGTGCTGACGAAACTTTTCAGCTATTAACAGTTGTCGTTTTAAAAGTTTTTCTTTCATTTGTTAGTAGTTTTCTGAAACGTTTTCCTTTTCTGGAGCAAGATTATTTGCGCTGCGTCGTACGGGAAAAGTACAATCAGGTAGGAAACACAAAGATCCCTTTTTATTTCTTCTCTTGCTTTTCATTTTAATAGTATTAAATAAAGGCTTATATCGTTCATTTTGGATCAAACTTATGTGGGATTTTGTGCAACCTTAATTTTGTTTTTGCTGAAAATTCAGTTCTTGATTAGTCTCATTTCGAATTTTTTTCCCCCTGTTATTCGAAGACACCTTTTCTGTTGTTCTAGTTTCATTTTTTAGACCTAAATGTTCCCTTCTTTCAGCTCCAGTTCTTCTTTTTGTTTTTGTCTTTCAATTATAACTTCCATAAGTTTTTTAGTAAATTTTTCATCATAATTTTCATTGCTAGTTATTACTTTCTTTCAATTCAGCATTGTTAGACTGGAAAAGTCTTTGATACCCATTTCTGGAGAAATGATTTGCAAGTCTTTTCCTTCCTCTAGCTATAAAAATCACTTTACTAAAAATATACAAAATATTTTTTATATTATTGAAAAATAACGAGATATTTCAGTTCAACTCAAAGAACTTTCCTGCACGGCTATCGTTCTGCGTCGAAAACATAAGTAATAGCTTTCCTTCCAAATATTCCTTCTCTGATTCTGGAAACGGAGCGTTTTTCTTTTCTGATAAAACAGAAATCAGATTCGTTAACAATAACATGTTTATATAAGATATATTAATAAATTCTCAGAGCTCATTTTCGCTATTATCTTTTAAGACCGCGTGCTGTCTCTCTCTATTACATTATTTTTGCAGCTGTGCTCGACAATTAGAGCTAACAATGTTCTATCTTTCCATTTAGCGCTAACATGTACCATGACCCTGAGGCACCGTAGTGATCTGTTTCTTTCCAATAGGTTCTACTATATTTGGTGCCTAGTGTTCAAGGTCATGGACTCGCGACTGGCGGTTTTCGTTCAGTCGCGGGTTCGATCCTTGGCCGCCAAAGATCCACCGTGTAGCCAGGGTTGATGCACGTTAAATCTGTTCGGGGTCCAGAGTCCTCCCGTTGGAGTGATGTGGATGTTAGGAGATGGGGTGCCAGCTCAGGTGTCGTCCTCGTCACTTCACCGTGGTTCAAAATTATGAGGTCCGCCGCCAATAGCCTTCTTGTTGCTTCTAGTACAACGTTAATAAAAACTAAACTAAACTACTATATTTGGTAAACACAGATGACACGTCCCCGGGAAACCATACAGATCCTTCTATTTTCGATCCTCCTGCTTTTCAAACATTTTATACCTTTTTTTTTTTTCCATTTTTTTAATCGTCTAGATCTCAGTTACATCTTGTTTGGCGCAGCAAAGCCACATCTGGCTCTTGCGCTAATAAACGTCAATTTCACTCATGTATGGCGTATCACTTTCACTATTTTGGATCACACCGTAAACTCTTATTCCCTCTCGGGTTAGTTACTGAGACGTTTTAAATTCTGTTGCCATTGTTGGAGAAAGCCGCCGCATACTACCCCTCTAGTACCATCATGATGTTACGAAGAGGAATATTCATAACAATATTTGCAGAAAAGATTGCTTTTCCAAACATTTTTCTACATCCTCCCAGTTGTATTGAGTTTCACTGAAAGGCATTTTAAATTATGTCACCGTTGTTGAAGAGAGCGGCCGCAATGTTTTGCTTGGATGAAGATAGTCGTGAGCAAATATCGTCTGCAGGACCGGTTTCCTTCGCGCTGCTTAGCCACGTTTACTGTGATCTATTTGCATCGCAGCTGATTATGATTCATCGTTGATATTTTCAGCAGCGATTTATTCAACATTCATATAAGTATTGACTTTTACGATTATTTATCTTAAATTTCAAATTTGGATCACTTTTATATTGGATTAAATAGTATCATACTGTATCTTTATATCCAGACATTGAGGTTTTCAATGACTCCATGCTTTTGGAGATAAGTGTCAGGTTGGACTTGGGAGTATATTTTATGTGATTTAATTTACCCCTACGCCCAACTGTTCTAAGGCTTTAGTTATTATTTTATTGAAGCTAGGTCAAAAAGGAGGCATATCAGTTGAAAAAAGTACAATTTCATGTCGCGCAACTTTATGGAAGTGTTTAATAAACTCGAATTCAGGATTACCCGATCACTTCAAATACTAAGTAAATATGATGGTAAATGCTCTAAGGAAACGAGTATTAATTCGGAATATATTAAAAGGTGATAGAACAAAATTTTTAAACATTCCCTAGCAGCTTCTGTGCTGCAAAAAATTCTGAAATAGATAATCTGAGGATTACTGGTTGATCATAATCCCTCTGATATCATAAATGAACTATCTTCAAAAAACATAATTATCAACTTGTGCCACAATTTAAAGTCTTGTCAAAATAATCAGACTCTTCCTCTTACACTTTGTAGAGTTCCCCTAAGCCCCTATTAAATTTTTTCAAATAACTATGCTAACTAATCTTGGAATTAAAACTGAACTTCTACACAAACACTAAACACCTAACCCGTGTTACCGCTGCCAGGGATTTTTTCATCACTCCTAATTTTATTTAAAATCCTTCTACTGAATCAAGAGTGATGGAGAATACCGTACTAGAGTCTGCATAAAATCCCAAAACTTTATAGGTAAATGTTATAATTTCAATGGTTCCCTTACTACCAATCTAGCTAATTTCAAACCTTCTGTTTCTTCCCAAAGGGAAGATTGCAGGAAAAAAAAAATCAGCTTTCTGAAATTCAGGCCTAATAAGAAACACCACTCCTCTCAGAAGAAAAAGAAAATATTTCTTTCCTCTCTTCCATAATTTCTGATCCCCAAAAATTATTCTCTCAAGAGCTTGCCTTCTTTTAGGTAAGCGCTGGAATTATAACCCCGAGTTCACCCTAAAGATCTTTTTCTATCCCATGAGGTTTACTTTCTTTGTTAAACACGGATGACGCTCTCCCGGGTCATTCAAGAGATCAGTCTGTATTCTCGACTCTCCTTCTGGTCAACCGACCCGTGTGGTGACCGGGTATGACAGAATAGTAACACTGTAGCTCATGCATGTCGTAAGAGGCGACTAAAATAGGTACCCAGCGTCTGAGGGTATAGCCAGGCACCCTGCCCCTAGGGATTATATCAGGGGACCTCAGGGACTTGCCATCTTTTGGCAAGTACGAGCATCATAACCCCGAGGCACCCTGGTGATCTTTTTTTCCCATGGGGTTTCTGTTTACGGTAAGCGCGGGTGACGCACCCCCGAGTTACCTTAACGATCCTTCTCTATATTTTCGATCCTCCTTCTTGTCAACCAGTTTTTATCTATTTTCAATTTTTCACACGTCTGCACCACAATCACATCTTGTTTGGCGTAGCTTAACCATATCTGGCTCTTGCGCCAATAACATTCACTTTCACACACTCACCTTCTAGTCAACCAATTTTTATCACCATTTTTTCAAAAGACCAGAGCACAGTTACACCTTATTTGGCGCAGTATAGCCATATCTGGAGCTTGCGCAATTAAAACCCACCATCTCTCCATCCAAAAAATTATGCAAAATTTTTAATTTGTAAAATGTTTTAAAAAAACTCAGCTCTCTTTGAAGAAATTTGATTCATTTTTACTAATAGCATTCTAAATCTCTTAGACAAGATAGAAAAGTAGATTCATTTACTGCCCCCAATTTTTGAAATTTGATGTGAAAGACATTAATTACCATACGTCTCTTTACAACAAATAAATCCCCAAAATAATTAAAAAATAAAATCAATCTTAAGCTGTTAAAAATACCTAGCCTTCCTTTCTATCTCAATCTCCTTTTAAGTAGAAACCAAAGAGGCCTCGAATTGCTATCACTTACTCACACCCTTTTTTCTTGCCAGACACTGTCATACTTTCGCGCGCAATTGATTCCCTTGGGAATTTCTCACTTTTTAAACCAAAAAATACTCTTTATAATCTTCAAAAGGTAAATTAATTAAAAGCGCATTTTTCAAAACCGCACTTATCGGTCCGTATTTGTACTTCAATATTACCCGATTTACAGCGTATATCTAAATGCAAATGATTTTTTTTTGGTCTGAAAAAAAGACATACTGCTTCGATACTAATTGGAAAGTCATTGATTGAAATAATTCTAATTTATCTATTTCAGAAAAAGTTAAGTTTATTTTGACACTGGAGTTATGCAAGAAGAAATTTTAATAGTCTTTCCACGATTGTCATAATCAATATGCTAATATTTCTTTTACAAGGTTTACTTGAACGAATTCCCTGCTGGAATGGAACTGTCTTCGTTTTTGCGAGAAAATTCTGTAGTAATTGAAAGTTTAAAATACACTCTGTAACAATAAAAAAAAATGATTCACCAAGAAAAAGCTATCCGATGGAGATAAAAATTGACGGATAGGGACATTATTTACAGAATAGAAAATGATTAAAATTCAGAAAAATTGAATGATTTATTTCAGAGTTACACAGTTACAAAATAACGAGCTCAATAAGGTGTTGACCCACCTCTAGCCTGGATACAAGCTGCCACACGACGTGGCATAGAGTGATAAAGCTCCCTAATGGTCTCCTGCGGTATTTTTTGCCAAATTTGCTCCAATTGTCGGTCCTCACCATTCCCTGTTAGATGTAGTCACCTTCCCATCGTTTCCCAGACATGCTCGATTGGAGAGAGATCCGGCTGGCCAAGGATGTGTTTGACAAGCTGTAAGACAGTTCATAGCAACACGTGCCTTATGTAGTTTGGCATTGTCTTGCTGAAAAATAAGGTCAGGGTAATGCAAAAGGAACGGTAGCAAAACAGGTCTCTCGACGACGTACCTTTATGCTGTAAGTGTGCCTCTAATGACAAACAAACGAACCGATCCGGCTATCAAGGCAAATAGCACCCCAGACCATAACCCTTGTTTGAGGGCTTGTATGGCGTGCAATAGTGAAAGCAGGATCGGCACGCTGCCCTGGGCATTTCCAGACACGTCTTCGATGATCGTCAGGACACAGTTGGAAGCAGAATTCATCATTAAACACTATATGTTCCCATTCAGCACCATTCCAACCAGATCGAACCAAGAACGACTGTAATATGGCTTGATAGTGTACAGGTATGAGTGGCAGGTGGCGTAGGGGTCGATACGAGTGTAGATTTTGCTCTAACAGCCGTCTGTGAATGGTCTTGGTGGACACTCGAGTGTGGGTTTAACGTCTGATGGTTGATAACGATAAATCAGGAGCTGTGACAGCTCATCTGACAATCACTCTGTCCTCCCGATCTTCAGTGACCCTAGGTCAACCGCTATCATCACGACGTTAAAATCTGCCACTATCCACCCATTCTTGCCAGCATCTTCTAATCGCCGCATCGCTTCGACCCATATGATGAGCGATTCTCCGATTTGGCCAACCTACCTCTTTCAATCCAATGATACCACCTCCTTCAAACTTTGACAGTTGCTCGTAATGAACTCGAATTCTGCGAGAGGCATTTTTTCAGTCGTTGAAAGGTATCCTAAATCGCAATGCAACGGAAAATTTTACCATCTGATTGAGAATAGCTTCTTATATATACTTGCTGAGTGCGCAATTCGGAAGCGCTGTAGCTCCCACTATTCATTCGTTGGACACCAAATCTTAATCATTTGCATGTTTGGTTCAACTGTTTTTGCATATGAAATTGTAGCGACTTCCTTCTACATCGGCGCCACTGATTAAAAGGCCTTACTCAACCAGCCCGAGGGGATATCTTTTCGGCTTGGTTGGTAGGCCCGTCATCTTCGGATCCCTTGGACCAGGGTTCGAATCTGCGCTGCCGTTTCTTTCTTTCTTTTTTTTGTTATAGAGTGTATTTGCTTTTAAAATTAAAATCAGTCAAAAATAATCCTTCTAGACTGGAAGACATCAAGGAATTTTCCTCTGAATCCTTTTATCTTGTACCACGGGAGTCCACATTACCAAAAGAAAATACCTAAATATCCCTGCCTATAAAATCGACTGAGCAGAGAAACTCTCTTTACTAACTTCAAACTGATTTTTTCGAACAGAAGAACTTCAACCAATTAGAAACCAGCTCCTCTCCGTACTTTCTTGATCAACTAATAGGAATTATTCTTCTCGGAATTCGCTCATCAGAAAGTAAAGCACCAATCTTTCTAAAATTTCATTACGGATATTTAGATTCAGGCTGTAAGAGAGCTCCGTGCTCTAGGCGCCAACGTCAACCAGATTCCAACGTCATCGGCAATTCTCCCTCTTCTTGTGCTTTCTTTGGCTCTTACGCATACGTGAGTCTGGAGACAAGAAAATCCTAAGAGACTAGAGATTTTTCGATGGGGGGGGGGAATGGATTTTGACTGGAGGAATCCAAGATCGCCGAAAAAATTGACATTAGCAATGCTAATGTTAGAATATTAGAGGAAAAGAGTAAAATTTGACATTTCTTGATGCAACAAGACTTCCATTAGTTTTTAAAGAAGTTTGAGGGTATTATAAGTTTCTAACTACTTGCTTTTTGAATAAGTATGTTTTTAAACTGTATTGTTAGCTTAAGAAATTTGTAATAGTATATATTTTTTATTAATTATTTATTTTTAATATTTCCAAAAGTAGCATTGTAATTTAATTTTTTGGAATGTTTATTTTAATTACCATACAAAACTTGCGTAGATAAAAAGTGCGACTGTAAATTCATTATAATAAAACAAATAGCATGTATTATTAATTTTACTGTGGAAAAAAGGTTTTAAAAATAGTTAGTTATAAAGCACTTCATGAAAGTTATAGTTGTAATTATAGATGTTATAGTATAAGTTGTTTACTGCTCAAAAGATAAATTCACATTGAAAACAGTTAATAACACAAAATTTCTTACCCTTTCATTTTTTTACATTGCAGTCAGGTTAGAATTGAAATTAAACTTTCCTGCAATTATATATTTTTTTTTCAGGAAACATGCTTAATGCAAACATGCTTTATTTGGGAGATAAAAAATTTGTTCGCTAGTCTTCATATTTTCTCCGACATTATTTCCTGATCAGCTATTTGTAAAAGTACAATGTTTGGAGTCCATTGTGGGAAACCCAATGCGATTCTGAGTGCTTTCTATTGAATGATGTTAAAAGGTTTGAGCTGATTATTTGACCATTTGTTAATGATATAACATGTATAAAAAAAAGGTGCTGCAAATACTATTATTAGTTAATTTGATCAAGTCTTTTACTCTTGGACCGAAGTGCTTATATGCTATTCCTTTAAGACTATTGATCTTTTTCAAAGCTTTGTTTTTCATGTGGTTCACTGTTGTAAGATTTTGATTCTGTTTGGAAAAATATACTCCTAGATATTTAACGGAAGTTTGCCATGTGAGAGGGAATCCTGCCAACATAATCTTAGGAAACGTTTGTATTCTTTTATTTGCTAATTCAGCAATTGTACTTTTACCAGGACTTAGGGATAGTTTCAAATAGTTTCCCAATTGTGTTATTCTTCCTAAGGTATTTTGCAATTTTCTACTGACTGTATCCAGGGGCAGATGAGAACAATAAATAAAAATATGGTCTGCATAAACTGAGCATTCTACTCCTGTTTCCAATGTTTCGAAAAATAACATGCATATAAATAGTAAATAATTCTGGTGAAAGGACACTGCCCTGGAGGACTCCTTTTGGAACAGATTTTTGTGATAACAGGCTGACCCTCCATCGAATCTGAAGAGATCGAGAAGTTAGTATTTTTAACATATTTTATGGCTCTATTTGATTCTGAAATATGAAGACGTTTATTAAGAATATCGTTTTCTTTATTGAGAAAATCTAGGGGACTTATAAGCCATCGAGGGGACTATAGTTTTAAACAACAACAAAAAAGGTCACTCGAGTAATTTTTCAAAATTTTATCATAAGAGTTGTGTTTATGTTTGGTTCCTGCTTTCACTTTTAATAAATTTAATTTTCAAAAATATATTATAAATTTTTCCTAAATATTTTTTTATTGAAATAAAGCATGCATAAAAATTAAATTATTCTTAAAGGAGCAATAACAACATTTAGCTAAAAATATATTCAAATAAATAATTTATAGTTGATTTAATTTTAATATTTAAACAGGATATTATTATCCACTTCGATGTTTTATCGTGCGCGCACTTTTGCTTTAATTCTGATATTTAATTGAATAATTATTTTTAAAAAGTTAGCGCATACATACATTTGGTGGCGAAATTCGTTATTCGCAATGCATTGCATAAATAAATTTTTATTAAATGTTGTATTTTGGCTGAAAGCTTTTTTATAGGACCATTTCTTTATTAGGAAGCTCAAGCAAGATTCATTGTAAGTCAGGTTTTTTTTTCGGGGGGAGGGAGAATTAACGTTTAGCATATTTTCTTCTCAATTAGAGATTTAATAATCTGATTACGTAAAAGTGGATTAATAGATTACTTTGATTGCCATTCCATGTACAAACAATTAAACTTATTTAATTTTTTTTATTTCTTAATGTGTTGTTTTATATTCAATGAGTTTTAGTTTTTTCTTTTGATGTCGCATAAAAAGGGGCAGGGTATGACTTTTGCTGGTTCGAAATCATATTATTTGTATGATTTCAAAACTGCAAGAGCGTGGATTACAAAACAGCAAGATATTTTACTTATAATGCAAAATTAAAAAATCATGATACGTACACTGATATATAACATATACATTTACAAAAACAAGGTTTTATGTTGGAAATCATGTATGTCGTTTTTTATATGGATTTTGGATAGAAAAGGGGTTGATTTTATAACCGACCTGTTCTGTGATATTGATTGTAATCTTTTAAAACTTATTGTCCACTTTTATGACGAAGCGAATTCGTAAGCTTTTTGAAAAAATTTTCTTTTTGTAATTTTATTTGTCTTTTAAATTTCTTGTCATTTATATAGTTTTTTTTTAACTTTCACAATATTTATCAATACATTTGCATTTTTTGCCATGTAACAAGTATTCACTCAAAGCTATATTGTAATGCTCAGTTTTTTGTAAATTTTTAGGTACTTGTTTGTTATAGGCATACCCGTCATATTATGATTACGTCAAGTCGTCTCCAAAATCGTAAAGCCTATCTTTTGATGGAATCTACTTGGCGATTAATCATTAATCAACAAGCCCCACTGTAATAGACAAGTACCTTTTTTTTAAATATAAACTGAGAGTTGTTACAATAAGCAAAAAATTTTGAGTTGGTAGAAAATAATGTACAAGAATTTGCAAGCAAATTATTTTCATGAGAAGCTATTATTAAAAAAATATTGAATCAAGAGGTATGAAATCATTTAATGCTGATATTGAAAATATTATCAAAGCTTCATTTTATGTAAGAGGAAAAACAAATCATCTGTTCAGGCCCTCTCGCCACTTGGCAATGGCGTACTCCCGCCAAGAGCATTTGACTCCCATTTCAAATTGTAGCAACCCTAGCGAGTGCCAGTGAAGGAAGAAAATTGTTTTTAAAACATTTTTATGTATTTCACTTAGTGCGTGTGTGTATGTATGTGTCATCAAATTTTCGATCGTTAATTTAACCAACTTCCCATCAAGCTAGAGCTCTGAAACTTTGGGAATCGTTCTTACTTGCATAACAATGCAATATTTAGACGTTTGCGACAAGTTTCAACTAATATTTTCTTTGATAATGTAGTTTAGCCCAACCACTTGGCACGATTTCAAAAATTGGCACCAAACTTTGCGATTTTTTTTTGGCTGAACCTTAAGTCCGTAAAACGGATCAGGGTAGCCACATTTGGCAAAATACCACCAAATAATTCTTGTCGCCAAGGGTGGTTGGGTTAAATTACATTCCAAGCATTTAATTTACCAGATGAATTAATTAATTAAATTTTTTTTTTATGTATTTCATAAAATCGTGTGCGTGTGTATCATCAAATTTTCTATCATTAATTTAACCAACTTCCCATAGAGCTCTGATATTTTGGGAACCTTTCTTACTTGCCTAATAATGCAATATTTAGATATTTGCGACCAGTTTTAACTAATATTTCAACAATTTTTTGTAATAAACTTTGCCACCATATAAAAACGTTGTTTTTAAAAACGGGGGTTTTTATCTCAAATTATTACAACGTTTTTATGTATTTCACTTGGTGTGTGTGTATCAGAGTGTCATCAAATTTTCGATCGTTAATTTAACCAACTTCCCATCAAGCTAGAGCTCTGAAACTTTGGGAATAGCTCTTACTCGCCTAACAATGCAATATTTAGACATTTGCAACAAGTTTTAACTAATATTTTTTTTAATAATACAGTTTAACCTAGCAACTTGGCGCGATTTTAAAAATTGCCAAACTTGGCGATTTTTTTTGGCTGAACGTTAAGTCCGCGAAGCGGACCAGGGTATCCACATTTGGCAAAATACCACAAAATAATTCCTGTTTCCAAGGGAGGTTTGGCTAAACTGCATTCCAACCATTTATTTTACCGGATGAATTATTTAATGTAGTTAGTTTTTATGTATTTCACTTGGTGTGTGACTGTATGTGTGTGTAATGTTTGATTGTGGTTCGAAGATATAGTGAAATGAGTTACACCTTTTAAAACTTAAATCTTTATTTAGAAATTAAAATAGGCTCGTAACACTTCTAGGGAGGCCTAATCAACTGCTCCCCTGCTACTGAGACCTTCCACTGACTCTACAAAAAAAACTCACTTTTTCTCCCTCCTCGATGGCGGTACTGCCAGCGCTGCGTAGTGGAGACTCTGAACCATTGCTCGGAGGGGAGGAGAACACTACATCTCCCCACCAAGCTCTGACGTTACATTTGTGTACAAATTTAACTCAGCAGCTGAAACTCTCAAAATTAATATTCAAAATATTCACACAATACAAAATTAGTTCACAATTATTAACACTAAATGCACTATAATAAATATAAGAAAACAAGCAATACTTAAACGCGAGCAATATTACACATTACAAATTATCACAAATCACACACATTATAAAACATTAATTAATATAAAGTTCTTGATTTCAAAATGACTCAAATTAATAAGATATTCTAAATGTAAAAGAATGGAAAGAACACATGAAATAGCACAAATACACATATAAAAAAAATCAAAAATATATCCTTGCGTTCAGCAATAATTGATAACGTTCACACTAAGCGTGATAACGCATCTGCATGAGGCATTTTAACTCCCACACAATGTTTCAGAGTTAGGTTAAATCTTTGCAGGGAGAATGCCCATCTTTGCAGTCTAGACGATTGCGGTGCACTTTTTGTTAAAAATGGGAGTGGATTATGATCCGTGTAGAATTCAATTTCTGTGCCGAACACCCACGATTCAAACTTTTTCAAACTCCACACAATTGCGAATGCTTCCTGCTCAATGGTTGACCAATCTTGCTGGGCCTTGGTCAGTTTCTGACTCGCATAAGATATTGGGTAAGTCTTTTCATCCAATTTTTGGGATAAACATGCAGCAATGCCAACTGATGAAGCGTCTGAATGAATGATGTACGGCCGGTTCATCACAGGAGTATACAAGGATGGAGCATCGGCAAGCGTACCTTTAAATTTTTTTGAACACTTCTTCATGTTTATCAGTCCATGGAATTTTGTCGGAGACTCTCTTTTTAGTTAACTCCGTGAGGGGATACACAAGCTCCGAATATTTGGGAATGTACTCGCGATAGTAATTGCACAAACCGAGAACACTACGCAACTCTTTCTTATTTGTCGGAGATGCTAAGTTTCTTATTGCACGCATCTTTCCAGGATCAGGCTGATGTCTTCCCGAACCGACAACGTGTCCTAAAAATTTCACACGGGGTTTCACGAAATCACACTTCTTAAGGTTTACAGTGAAGTTTAATTCTTCCAACTTCGATAAAATGATTTTTAAATGCTGCAAATGTTCACTGAAATTTTTCGAAAATATGGCGATGTCATCTATATACGCACGGGCGAATTCTCTATAAGGAGCAAGTGCTTTATTCATTACCCGTTGAAAAGTAGCAGATGCGTTTTTCAGCCCAAAACTCATGATTTTAAATCTATACATTTGGCGATGAGTTTTGAAAGAAGAAAAATCTTTGCTTCCTTCCGACATCGGGATTGCCCTTTATCCCTTCAAAAGATCCAAAGTAGTTATTACGTTAGCTCTGCCAATCGACTGGATCAATTCTGTTGCGTCTTCCGTAGGGAAATCATCCGTTACCGTTGCACAGTTCAACGTCCTGTAATCGATGCACAATCTCATGAATCCATCTTTCTTATTCACACTTTGGATATGCAAACTCAGCATTGCTATCCTCGATTAGTCCTAATTCCAATAATTCTTGGATTTAGGATTAATCGATCTACTTTTCCCTTCAGTGCTTCAGGGATCCTGTACATGAATGGTTTTTTTTCGTTCGACGTTTGGCTTTAAATTGATATTATGAGCATCAACTTTAGCAATGTTTACATTGCCCGTAAACAGTTTTTGGTGCTCACTTAACAATTCTAGCAATTTGGTTTCTTCCTCATCTTCCAGATGGCTTACATCAATATGCTTCAATAACTCTTTCATTCCGGGTCTCAGAGAAGTTGGAGTGGGAAGAACTTCTCCAAAGTCTTCATCGTCTTCAAATATCATACCGATTGCATTAACTCTTGGGTTATACCTCCTTATCTTATTCACATGACAATGTCGAATTTTTCCATCACTCAATTTCACTTTATAAGAGTGAGGAGGATTCAAACCAACTATTTCTCCATGGCCGGTCCACTGCGCGTAGAGCTTGTTCGTTAAATCAGGTATCAATAAGTATACTTTTTCGCCCATCTCAAAACTTTTGGAACGAGCTTTGCGATTGAGATATCTTGCATAAGCTTCTTGTCTTCCGGAGGCAATTAATGATACCTGCTCAGCAGCCATCTCTAAATTGATCTTTTGTTCTTGTAAGTAATCAACCACGGATTTTCCTATGTTCAACGGAATGGCAATGTCGCCACACCAGCTTGATTTTAACACACTCAGAGGACCTCTAGCTGTTCCTCCATACATCAACTTGAAAGGTGAAACTCCCGTGGTGCAGTTCGGGACTTCTCTGTATGCGAAAATCAAGTACGGGATATATTTGTCCCAATTACTTGGATCAGTCCTAATCACGTGGTGCAATGAATTTTTTAATACTCTGTTGTACCTCTACACGAGTCCATTCGACGCTGCGTATTCAGGAACTGAAAATAGACTGGTATAGCCTAAGCGCTTCATGAATTCTTGAGTTAACTTTGAATTGAAATTAGTACCCATGTCGCTGGCAATGACATTTGGAATTCCAGTTCTCATAAATATCTCTATTAACGCGTCGCATGTAGCTTTGGCAGACAAGGATCGAGGAGGAATCGCTTCCGGCCACCTGGAATGCTGGTCAATCATAACAAGACAGTATTTGTGTTTTCTGCCCGAAGGTGGGTCAATCTCGCCAATTATATCAACATTCACGACCTCGAAAGGTAAATCTGGCCTAAGAACAGGGATTATAGGTATTTTATCCGTAGCTTTCTCTTGGCTTCTTAACTGACAATTATTGCAAGATTTGCAATATTCTACAATGTCCTTCTTCAAATCAGGCCACCAGAAGTTAAAACGAATTCTTTCGCTGGTCTTTTTGACTCCCATACGACTTCCAAAAACAGATTCGTGAGCCATTTTCAATACTTCAGGTCTTCTAATTTTAGGCAAAACCAGTTGAGTCAGCTTTTCTCCAGTTACTCTATCGTCGTGGGATAGTAGATCATCTCTCAAATAAAAATTTCTTTTTTCAAAGTAAATTGTTTCCATACATCTTTCAATGTGTTACATTTTAACTGCTGATCTCTTAATAAAGCTCTTTTACTCACGCGATGTTGATATTCATTTTTCTCCTGCATGGGAAATAATATTTCCAAACATAAACATTCTTCATTTTCTAATATATGTTTTCCTCTTTCTGTGGCGGCTGCCTACGTCATCTTTTGACGTCAGTTTTGACTGCGGAGCTGCAAGCTGACTTGAACAAAAGGAGGGAGTAATCTTTGCTCGCCACACTTGCTACGCAGATTCCAGACCTGTGAAGGTCGCTTTTTAAAGTTATTGTTAAGTTTGAAATAAATTGTTAGTTCCTGGTATCTTGTGTTTTTTTAGTCTTTCGCAGTTATTTATATTGCCTACTCTTCTGATCTGGAGTCAGCTCCCCATATTTCTGCCCTTCCTGTTCTAATGAAATCAGACTTCTGTCCACCACAGCAATATCCATAAACTCCGATGTTGATTCATCGCTTGTGGTTTCGTTTACATCCTCTTTCAACATTTGATATACATTTAATGGCATAATCGCTTGACCTTGGATTTTATCTGTGATTCGCTGCTAATACTTGAATAGGTTTTGAAAATGCTTCGTTTTACTTGTTCTTTATCCATAACTGAACACTGGAATCACTTTGTATCTTTTTGAAGCGAAGCTTCTATTTTTTCTCCGAATGCGCTTTTTAGAATTATTTTCCCTTCCTCATTCTTTTCATCCGAAATGAGATCCGAGTTCAACACAGTTATCATCGATCCGGAATCAATTAAAGACATTGCACTCTTTCCGTTGACAGCAACTTCAAAATATTGGAGATCACTCATAGCTAATTTTAGTTCGCTTGATTCTTTCTTATTTATGCTTTCTAAAAGGAACTCAGTTCAAATTTCTACGGTCACTGCTTGATCATCTTGCTTGTGTCTATCGATATAACCATTCACTCCCGTCGCTTTGTATCTTTTTGAACAGTTCTTCGCCAGGTGTTGTAATCCACAAATATAACATTCTTTGGTTGATGTTTTTATTTCTTCCTTCTTTGGAGTTCTGGTATTTTCTCTTGAATGAGGTGGAATATATCTCCGTACTGGTAAATTTTTCTGTTCTTCCCATGGCGGACGTTTGATAAAAGCTGAATACTCTCTTTGGAAATTTTCTCTCGGTCTTCTGTTGACACTCGCTCTGATACTCGTATTTTCATAATCGTCTAATTTTGAGGCAATTTGATCCGGTTTTTTGAAATGTGTCCATTCGTCAATAAAATGATCATACATTTCTGGCGGAGTTCTTCTTTTGATTTGGTCAGTAATCATCAGGTCACACAAATCTTCAAAAGTGTTAATCTGTAAGCCTCGAATCCATTCGCGAAAATAGTTTGTCAGTTCGTATGCGAAATCACCCCAAGAGATATCTTGTTTTTTCTGATGCTTTACAAACATTTGTCTAAATTTTTCTGGTGTTAACTTATATCATTTCAGAACTTCTTTCACCTTATCGTAATCGTTCGTGATTTCTTCGTTTTCACGTGCGATGATGTGTGCAACATCGTATGGCAATAATCCGATCAAATGAGAAGTCCAATTTTCCTTTTTGATTTCAACTCTTTTCTCTTGTCTCTCAAATAACACCAGATATAAGCTAATATCGTTGTTTTTCGGATCGAATTTTGGGAGAAAGTTTTGCAGCTCGACTTTCGATTTAAAAACGACTTCTGAATTAGCTGTTTCGCTTATTCTAATTCTTTCGTTTTCTAAGCGTAATTTCTGGATTTCAAATTCCATTTCTTGCGTGCGTTTCCTATCATCATCTTGTCTTTTCTTTTCTTCCCTTTCGTTTTTTTTCATTCTCCTCTTGCCTTTTCTTTTCATCTCTTTCATCTTGTCTTTTCCTTTCATCCTCTTGTTCTTTTCTGTGTTCTATCTGCGTATTGAGCAATTCTCTGACAAACTCATCCTCATACCCTTCCAATTTCAAAATAGCATTCCTCAATGACATTACTGTTATCTCTGAAACATTCTCGATGCCCATTTCTCGAGCGACGTATTGCAAGTCCTCTTTTTTTCCCTTTCGCTAGAAAAGCCATTGTGATTCGCAAATCCACGGAATCAGAATTTTCACAAAATTCACTCAATTCCGAACAAACTCAAAACTCACTATATCCTGTCGACTGCGCCAGTGTAATGTTTGATTGTGACTCGAAGATATAGTGAAATGAGTTACGCCTTTTAAAACTTAACAAAACTTTATTTAGAAATTAAAATAGGCTCGTAACACTTCTAAGGAGGCCTAATCAACTGCTTCCCTGCTACTGAGACCTTCCACTGACTCTACAAAAAAACTCACTTTTTCTCCCTTCTCGATGGCGGTACTGCCAGCGCTGCGTAGTGGAGACTCTGAACCATTGCTCGGAGGGGAGGGGAACACTACAGTGTGTATCAGGGTGTCATCAAATTTTTGATCGTTAATTTAACCAACTTCCCATCAAGCTAGAGCTCTGAAACTTTGAGAATCGTTCTTACTAGCCTAACAATGCAATTTTTCAGGCATTTGTGATAAGTTTTAACTAATATTTCAATAACTGTTTTTTAAATCTTTATCATAAAAACGTTGGTTTTCATCTCGAATTATTCGATGTTAACTTTTGTGTGAGCTAGAGACCAATAAGGTCCGAGGCAACAAGCCTTACCCACTTATCTTAATAAACAATTGCAACAAATAATTGTCATAATTTCCAATTATAGTCCACTTACACTCTCCGAACATTTTAGTCCTATCGATCAGGAGAGCCGGGAAAGTGATTCGAAATCAGAAAGTTTCACTTAAGCCTAAATATGGCTGTTAAGTTGCTCTAAACCGATAACGCAGTAACCTTAAAGGTCAAATAACGAAACTTATAAGTGTCATAGCAGATGAAGAAAACATTGATATGCCTCAACTAGAGGCCCAATTTAAAATACCGAAGAAAATTCTGGATAAATTTGAAGTCTTAAACGAAGACTACTATAAGTCAGCTTCTGACGAGGAGTACCTAACCATAGAAGCAAGCCTATCGGAGATCGACCAAGAGATCCAACATTTAGAGGTAAGAATTAAAACCTCTATTAATAAGAAAAAACTATATGTGTTTAAAGTAATCGATACTGTTCAAAGCTCTGAAAAGTTAAGTTCATTTGATTCAAGTAGAAGAATAAATCTACAGCCCATCCCTTTACTGGTGTTTACCGGAAGATTAGATGAATTCAATTCGTTTAAAAGTAAATTTATAACTTTAATTCATAATAACAAAGAATTAACTGACAGCGAGAAACTGTTATATTTGCGAGATTCTCTTAAAGGAGAGGCCAAAACAATTGAAACTCCAGATGACAGTTATTTATCTCTTTTTTCAGGCTTTAGAAAAGAGATACGAAAACAAAAAATGCTCGTAGAGTGTCACATAAAAGCATTCTAAATAAGCATGGATCAGCTAAGGATTTGCGTTCTTTCTTAGACTGTTTAAATAAAAATCTGACATCCCTCAAGGTTATAGACTTTGAAAGAGATAAACTGTCTAATGTGTTATTTCTCAACATTGTTCTTGAAAAATTGGATCAGAAAGCCGCAAACAATATGAATCGACCTTAAAAGGTAATGAGGTCCCGGATTTCGACGAATTTTTAAATCAGTTAGAAAGAAGAAATCAAATTCTAAATAGTAATAACTTTAATGTTGTTATTAAGCTTAACCAAGAGAAACCAAAATCATTCTTTGTCATGAATAACATAATTCGAGATAAAAACCAACGTTTTTAAGAACAACGTTTTTATATGATGGCAAAGTATATCAAAGAAAATTATTGGAATAATAGTTAAAACTTGTCGAAAATATCTAAATAGTGCATTGTTAGGCAAGTAAGAACGGTTCCCAAAATTACAGAGCTCTACCATGATGAGAAGTTGGTTAAATTAATGATGGAAAATTTGATGACACACACCAAGTGAAATACATAAAAATGTTAAAACTAACTAAAATTAATTGATTCATCCGGTAAATTAAATGGTTGAAAGGCAGTTTTACCCAACCTCCCTTGGCGACAGGAATTATTTGGCGGTATTTTGCCAAATGGGGCTACCCTGGTCCGTTTTACGGACTTAACGTTCAGCCAAAAAAAAAATCGCCAAGTTTGGTACCAATTTTTAAAATCGGGCCAAGTGGTTGGGCTAAACTGCATTATTAAAGAAAATATAAGTTAAAACTTGTCGCAAATGTCTAAATATTGCATTGTTAGGCGAGTACGAACGAGTCCCAAAATTTCAAAGCTCTAGCTTGATGGGAAGTTGGTTAAATTAACGATCGAAAATTTGATGACACACACACACACTCTCTCTCTCAAACACACACTCTCTCACACACACACCAAGTGAAATTCAGAAAAACGTTTTAAAAACCACTAAAAATTGCCATGTGTGTAATTTAATTCATCCAATTTATCACTGCAAGAAGTTTAAGAAAATGAAATTAGCAGATAACTAGATTAGAAATCGCAAAAAGGCTTAAGATATTTTATTCCTACCTTAACTGACACTTAAATTTTAATTTTGCTAGGAAAGGTGTTTGCCCCGTGTACAAGAAAAAATCTCATCACACACTTCTACATAAGTATTCTACAGCTGTCATTAATCAAACTTCACTCGATGAGTCACCGATTCCAATCCAAAGCTGTTCGCCCATGCAAAACTATTTCCCACCCCCATCATTTAAAGCCCCAAGTATCTTTTTTCGCGAATGAAAATCAGAAAAGTGTTTTGATAAATACAGCAATAATTTACGTGAAAAACTCATTAAGCAAAAAAATACCTTTGCGTGGAATACTCGATTCTGGCAGCGAATCCGAATATCATTACTACCAAAGCAGCAGATTTATTAGGTTTGCAAAAAGAAAAGATAAACACCCCAATTTCTAGCTTGAATGATTTTTCATTATTCGTCAAAAATAAGGTCACTTCAGAGATTTCAAATAAGGAGGATGATGAGAAACGGTTAATAGACTTATTGGTTCTTCCGAAAATCACAGATTATTTACCATCAAGGAAAATAAATGTTTCAAACTTAAATATCCCTGGTAATTTAAAGCTCGCCGATCCAACATTCCATTTACTTCAAGGGGATCATCTCGTCCTCGGTTCAGAATATTATTTTGATTTATTGAAGGAGGATAAAATTAAACTAAGTAATAATTTAATCCTGCAATCGAGCAGTTTCCGTTATTTAGTGTTTGGAAACACTTCAAATGATAATTCAGAAAATGTATCTTAACATTGTTTTTTGAGTAAAAATTTACAAACTCTAGATAACACTTTATGGTCATTTTGAGAGACTGAAAATGTGAAAACCTAAAAATTTTTAAGCGATGAGTTAAATTTTTGCAATGAACACTTTAAAAATACACATTATCATAAAATCGATGGAAGATACGTTGTAGAGATGCCTTTTAAACCATAGTGTTTGGAAGCCATGTTAGGGAAATCTAAACAAGTTGCATAACAGAGATTAAATAAATTATGGCAACGCTTGGAATGCGACCCCACACTTATAGCTCTCTACTTAGATTTCCTTTCTGAGAACGAATCCCTTGGTCATATGGAAGAAATTAAAGAGCCGGAAACTACGAACACTGGTTACGGTATCCCTCATCAGGGCATCTTGCCCTCAAACAATCAAACAACAAAACTGAGAGTGTTTTTTGATGCCAGCGCAAAAACAACAATCAGAAACTCTTTAAGTGACTTACTTTGTAAAGGAGGCGTTATACAAGAGGATTTTTTTTCCAATTTTAATTTGGTTTAAAAAGCACAAGTACGCTTTTACTACCGATATTGAGAAAATGTTTAGAATGATAGAAATCAATTCCTCTCAAACTGAATTTCAGAAGATTTTATGGAAGGACATAAAATGTCACCAACTAAAGTATATCGGCTAAAAACCGTTACTTACGGCCCAGCTTGTGCTCCATATTTGGCTACAAAGGTTTTACAACAATTGGCCTTTGATGAAAAAGATTATTTAGCCACGAGTGTCATTCTTCAAGACTTTTATATGAACGACTGTCTATCAGGATCATCTGATCTTAACGAATTTCAAAACTGAACTTTCCAAGCTCCTACAAATGGGGGACATGCATATGAACAAGTGGTGCTGTAGAAGGACTCCAACCCGTGAACCCCAAACATTCTGACTGGATAGGAACTCAGAAGAGGTTACCGTTAAGACCTTAGGTATGCTATGGGGAAGTTCTAATGATACTTTTTCCTGCAAAACCGTGAGCCCTTACAGCAGCTTCACGAAGAGAGATGCTCGTATTTAACTACGACCCCCTTAGTCTTCTTGGTCCATTTATCACCAAGGCAAAGCTATTTATGCAACAATTGTGGTTGTTAAAGATCGATTGGCTCGAGAAAATACCTCCAAACATTGCAGAGCAGTGCAAAACTCTTATCATATCCTTACCATATCTAGAGTTAATTAAGATCCCTAGATTCATTTTGCAAAACAGCGTGACATCCATTGTTTTGAGCGATTCTAAGGCATTCAGATCAGTGATATACTTTCAAAGTGTGTGCCCCCCCCGACCCGGGCGTCCTCTTGTGTCATCACTAGATTCAATTATTAAACACTACGGCACAAATAAATACAGAATCACCAAAACAATTATTCAACAATTTATTAGTGTATATTTACTATGACAGAAAAGATTGTGCTCTCTCGGGTAAGCTTTCTAATACTTAGTTCAACCCACCAATAGTAATCTAACAAACTCTTACCACTAGTCCTTCCTCGACTGCAACTCAGACTATGGAACAACTGTTGAAAACACTAGGCAATATCCTTCTACAGCAATATTTGCTCGACCCCTCTATTGTAAACTTTAATTCCTCCTTTCTCTTATCTAACACTTCAGCTTCACCTCATCTCACCTACAGCTTCTCTCTCAGATCCTCTTTCAGATACTCTACTCCTTCCGACGGAGTTTATATATTTCTCAACTCCACCGTTTCACTTCATTCCTAACTGCTTTACATACTAACTTTACGTATCACGTTTCATTTTTGGTTGGGCAAAGGTTGTTTAGTGAAAGCAATCAATCTCAATTGAAAGTCCCCAAGGTTAGTGAAGAGAAACCGCGAATAGCCCAATGTCACAAGTGTATCCATATCTAGTGACATCACCAGCTAACTTTTGTTCAGTAAATCGCGAGTAGCTCCAATAAAGCTGATGACAGTGCCCTGTCTTGAATTATCTGCATGCCTTTTGTTATCACAGCTTGTACACAAAGTCATAAGAACTTTAAAGCTAAATATTGTCTCCATACAGCTTTTTACCGAATCTTCAATTGCCTTGTAGTGGATCAGCACTTAGCCTCATTTGTTTAAAAGTTTTGAATGCAACAAAGTGGTCCTAATTCAAGATCTTTTCAAAGACTTTCACTGAAAACATGTACCTTCGAAGTCCAAATGTACTGATCCACTTTGGAGGCAAAGTCCCTTGCAGCCTTCGAACTTTGGTGGAAAGGACCAGACTTTTCGAAGATAAACTTATCTGAAAACCTAGATAAAACCCTAGTAGCTCAAATGATAAACTCTATTCAGATGAACTCAAAACCCCTTCTAAAGTGACTTTAAAGTCAAACAATGACTCTAACCTTTTAGTTACTTTGATTGATATCACTAATAACTTTCCTAAACTAATTAGAATTATAAGTTTTATTCTTAGATTTAGAAGTAACTGTAAATCACTCATAAAAAGTACTGGACCCAAGAATAATACCAAAAGGCAGAAACTCGTCTGATAAAAAGCTTACAGGTAAAGTATTTTCATGCCAAGATAAGCGCCCTTAAAAAGGGTTCCCTAGTTTCTCCTACAAGTAAGCTTAAATTTCTAAATCCCTTTATAGATCCCTCAGACGGACTAATTAGAGTTGGTGGCAGAATTTTACATTATAAATTCAATTTCAATCAAAAATTTCCAATCGTCTTACCTGCGGGAAATAAAATGGTTAATTTCATATTTCTTTACAATCACAAAAGAGATTTTCATGTAGGCCCTCAAGCCTTACTAAACACTATTCGTTTAAAACAGGGCTTCTTAAACTATGGGTCGCGACCCCAAAGAAGGTCGCGTAGCAAAACTCTGTGGTCGCGAGAGATTTTAATGTCAAATATTTATATATACCATTTTATAATATCACTAGAGTTGGCGGAATACAGTGGACTTGCAGCGTCTAGACACGCGCATTTGTTGAAGGTTTTGAGCTATCTCCACCGACAGCAGTAAACGATCGATATTATTATACTGTGGCTATACATTGTTAGTGCGTTTGTCGGTATCATACATGTTGAATAAACCGCGCGCCGCTGACTTCCCACTCTGACCGCCACCTCTAAATATCACACACAATCAAAGGGAGGAATGCGCGCTCGTACACACGTGCAACCTGCAGCTAAACAATGATTCATGTATGGGGTCGTCAAGAAACTCGCAATCATAAATGGGTTTGTCAAGAAACGCGCAATCATAAATGGGGTCGTGAATGACAAAAGTTTAAGAAGCCCTGGTTCAAAATATTGGCCTCTCAATGGCAGAAGTACAGCTAGAAAGATCGTTCACGAATGCGTAGATGCTTCAAATGCAAACCAGTCATTGCTATCCAAATTATGGGAGATCTTCCCTCAGAAAGAGTAACGCCTAGTTCCGCATTCTCAAATGCAGGCATTGATCTATGTAATCTATCAAAGGCCCTTCGAAATCAAATACAAAGTCAAAAAATGAGCACTTTTCAGAAGACTTATGTAGCTATATTCGTATGTGTGGCCACTAAGGCTGTTCACATGGAATTTGTTTCTGATTTAACTTCAGAAGCTCTAATCTCCACCTTAAAAAGATTTTTTTGCGTGTCGTGGTAAAAGTTCAATCATTTTTAGCATTCAAGGACAACATTCTCAACAGATGGCAAATAACTCAAAAACTTGTCCAAACGATTTGGAAACGCTGGTAAAATAGCTATTTAAGCTATTTGTTACAACGTTGAAAATGGTTGCTTAAAAAACAAAACATAACTCCAGATATGTTAGTTCTATTAAAGGATACGCAGCTTCCCACTTGTACTTAGTCTATGGGTCGAATCATTAAAGTCATACCAGAACCTGATGGAAATGTCAGAGTTGCTGACATACATACTCCAAAGAGTATTTATAGAAGAGCCATTTCCAAAATAATTAATTTCTATTCTCATTTATATGTTAATTGTGCATTTTGTGTTACCATCGTGTTATTTGTTTTATTTTGTATATGTTTACATTTTAAAGGACTCTATTTGTCAAGTTATGTGACAACCTTCTAATTTTCATTTTGTAATATTTGTATTTTTTAAATTTGAAACGTTATATATTTCAACTCGGGGCAGGATGATCAGGCACTCTTGCCACTTGGCGATGGCGTACTCCCACCGGAAGCACTTGGCTCCCATTTCAAATTGTAGCAACCCTGGCGTGTGCCAGTGAAGGAAGAAAATTGTTTTTCCCGATGTTACTTCTTGTATGAGCTGGAGGCCAACAAGTTCCGAGGCAACAAGCCTCACTCACTTATCGTAATAAACAATTATAACAAGTAATTGTCATCATTTTCAATATACAGTCCACTTACACTCTCCGAACATCATCACTTTAGGTACAAATTTAAAATAATATTTAAAGTGTGTTATTTGATAAAAAATAAATTAAAATCATAATTGTTAAGTTTTTAGTACTGTTTATTGTAATCAGGGTTTCAGAGATTCCCTAACTCTATTGCTCTTTCTGTAGCAGAACATGCACTTTTAAATTATATCAATTAATTAGTCAATTACAGTCAAGTGTTTGATATAATTTTTTACGGGTGATAGATTTTTAACAATTTCAATAAATGCAAAGCAAACTGTATTAAGCAGTATGTCTTATAGAAAATGTCACAACGGAACATTATTTCCTACTTTTTTTTACTCAAACCTTTCAAGAAACCATTTCTTCCTCTTTTCCTGTTTTCATTGAAATTCTAAACTGAAAGCATAATTTGACATAGCCTGTGGGTGAGTTGCGAAGCAAATATATGATCTTAAAAAGGCCGCAAAAGACCGAAGCATATTTTAAGAGAGTGTTACTGTCGGTCAGCATTTCAATTGGTGTTTATTGCCACCATATAGGCCTAGTGCAGCGGAAATTTACAGGGAGTAATTTCATGGAATGCTTTTAGTACTTTTATTCAATAGTAGTTAAAAACTTTGAGAGGTCTGGCTTTGGGAAGAGGTTAAGATATATGCCTGGGACAAAAGGACTGCTTTAACACGAAGATTGTATACAGGGGAAACAACTCAAAGGCATCGCTGGTTCATTTATAAGTATGTTAGGCACGTTTTCGTACTATGAGGAAGAAACCGTCGTTCGCCACCACTCCCGTCCATGAGTTATCGAATTTTCTTACCAATGAACAGAGCTGTCGGCACACGGACGAACTCGGGAAAACGAACGTGGTGAGAAAAAGTCCTTTTAAAAGCACTCACCGCAATGATGAACGAAAACATTAGATTCAATTCGAATAAGAAAGGCTTCAGAGAAACTGTTCCTCAAAAGGTCGGAGAATTATGAGGCGAACCTTATTCGAAACACAAGAAGTACGAATGGAGAGGAAAAAATACACAACGGAGCTAGTTCTAATGCAGGCAGCTAGCTCTTGCATTCTTTTCAATATTCTTGTCAGTTTCGTATTCGATATCTACATTGAAATGGAATCTGAACTGACGTTTCATCCTATTACTCGTAATTTTAATGTTCAATCTAATTTATATAGCTGTTTATAAAATTATAAATCGTATTTAATATTCCCTGATTTTTATTAGATATTAATTAGATAGCGAAAACATCATTTGTATAACGTGCATAATAATGCATAGAATTTTTGTGTTTACGAAGTGATATTTTTCTAAAGAATACTTTTGATTGTCAACATGTATTTTAGGACTGATAACATTAAGTACTATAAAAATTTTGCTACAGCGTATATATATACAGTGTCTCACAAAAGTGATCGGACACTTGTGCTTTACAAAAGGAAACTGTAATAAAATAAATAAGCAAACATGTACAAATTTTTTGTGGGTGTGTTTCATATTTAAAATTAGTAACAATTATTACATAACATACATTTTGTCAAAATATTAAAATAGCAATTTAATAAAAATACAATTGTTTAGAACGGAGCAAAAAATGGCTCACATAAGTGATCGGACACTTACTTTCCCATCAAATATTTATCCAAAAATTTTACTTTTTAAAAGATTTTAATATTTTGTTGGATTTCCTTTTACTTTTAAAACATGATTTAATCTTCTTGGGATGGATTCGACTAATTTTTTTGTGATTTCTGGAGTGATTTTACCCCATTCTTCTTGAAGCACCGATTTTAATTGTTGCTTTGAAGAAATGGTGTGTTTGCGAATTCTTGATTCCAATTCTTGCCAAATATTCTCTATGGGATTTAAGTCTGGAGATTGTGGTGGTGTTTTTATTATTTCAGGACAGTTATACAGCAGCCAGAGTCTAACGTTCAAAGCAGTGTTCTTGGGGTCATTGTCCTGGTAGAATTTAAAATCGTTGTGAAGGTTCAATTTTCGTGCTGAAGATTTCAAATTTTGGTTTAAAATGTCAATATACTTGTACTGATCCATTATACTGTCAATAAAAACAAGATTACCAACTCCAGCGGACGACATACACCCCCACACCATAACTCCTCCTCCTCCATGTTTTACTGTTGGCAGCAAGTTCTGTTTGCGAAATTCTTCCCTGGGTTTTCTCCACACGAAGATTCTACCGTCAGAACCAAATATATTAAATTTATTCTCATCAGCAAATATTACTTTATTCCAGTAATCAGAATTCTTATTTATGTTGGATTTTGCGAAAGCTAATCTGAGTTTTCTATTCTTTTCACTAACGAAGAATTTTTTCCTGGCTACTCTACCGTGATATCCAGCAGATCGAATTACCCTTCTAATAGTCTCAGGATTAACAATTATTCCATATAATGCTTGTAATTCAGCAGCAACTTTAGGAGCACTCTTTCTTGGATTTTTTTTAATATTTCGAACGATAATTCGCTTTATTCCATTGGATAGCTTCGAAGGTCGGCCAAGTCTTCTTTTATTCTGAATCATGTGCTTCTTTTTATATCGTTTAATGATATCGAAAACTGTTGAATGACTCAAGTTAACTGTTTCAGCAGTTTTTCTTATAGATTTTCCACGTTCAATATGCAAATTAATAACTAATTTTCTAATTTCATGCGAAGTTTCTTTTCGTTTATCATTCATGGCTGCACAGAGCTAAAAAACACAAAAATTCCACAACAAACTTGAGAGAAATACTGCAGACGATTTTATAAATTATTGCCATTTGCTTTTGAGTTAAAATAAACGCCCAAAAAATATTTTTATTGCTTATTTCAGACGATTTTTGTTGCATATCTAATGGTGTCCGATCACTTATGTGAGCCATTTTTTGCTCCGTTCTAAACAATTGTATTTTTATTAAATTGCTATTTTAATATTTTGACAAAATGTATGTTATGTAATAATTGTTACTAATTTTAAATATGAAACACACCCACAAAAAATTTGTACATGTTTGCTTATTTATTTTATTACAGTTTCCTTTTGTAAAGCACAAGTGTCCGATCACTTTTGTGAGACACTGTATGTGTGTGTGTGTTATATCTACATATTTGACACTGACACCAATTTAAATTAAATTAACTGTTAGAATGGTGAGTAAACAGCTTTTTAATGAAATTTTTCTCTTGGATTTGTCTCTTTTAAAAATTTTTCTGTTTATTTTTTCTCATAATCATTATGTGTGCTAACTTTCATTCTCTTACTATGCTGTATTTCTAACTTAGAATTTTTTTTTTATAGAATGACTTTTACTTACCTTAAGAAAATACTACACTAATTACTTAAGAAAATACTACACTAATTACTTAAGAAAATACTACGCTAATACTACTTTCATAATTAGGTACATTTCCGTTTTAATCATTCCCCCAAGGTGTCTCTTTTATTCTGACGAGCCTGCTCTGGCCGATTTTATCGCCATTCGGGCTCGATTACTTTCCTGTCGAGAGCTCTATTGTAAATCCTTTCTCAAGCCTCCCCCACCCCCACTCCTACCAACTTTTAATTCTTCGGTCAAAATTATACCGCATTTTCCCGCAATGAACTTTAAAATTTTGGATTTGCCCAAAGAGGAAAATCAGTCATTCTTTTTCAAAACTGCTTTTTTACTAAAAGTTGAATTGAAAGAAAGAATTTCGAGAATTCGGCCGATTTGGCGCTGAAAAAGTGTGGTATGGGTATAATAGAAAGTTTAATGTATATAAAAGATTTCTATATATTAGAAATAGTTTCTAATATCATATTTGGAAAAGAATGTCTCTGGAAGAACTGTAGCTGTTAATATGAACAAAACGTAGTAATATTTGTCCAGTTTAATGATATATATATATCGCCTTTTTTCTCTCTCCATTTCTTCTTCCTCTTCAATTTCGTATCAAAATAATAAAATGTTATATTTCTAAAATATCTAATTTCATAAATTTAAAGAAACATTTGACTGTTCCCATGTATTTTAATTTTCGCAGAACGCGAGTTGTATACCCAGTTGAAGCTAAGGCATCTTCGGTACTTTTCCATTTCTCCGGCGCAAATCTCCATAAGCAGACTTTATTGGTGACAACACATAGTAAACACATATTCCGTTGGGAGTAGGTTGCATCACTTTTGGCGACATTATCATCTGCGCCGGCGAAATGGAAAAGAACCTCATCTTCCGTAATTCGAAAATACAGTTTTTGAATCAGATGCCGTGTATGCACGGGTTGCCCTTTGTTATTATTTTTTTTTTAATTTGGAAACGAAACATTTTATGCTACATTTCGTTACGATACGCCTAACGATATACAGTAATATTACAAAATTAGAAAATTCGTCAAACTTGGCGGAAAAGAAAGAGCTTTGTGATTCTGCGTATATTGCGTCTAGGCAGTACTTCTATAACTAATGCTTTTCCAATGGAATTTGGAAAAATAGTGAAACGTTTTACATCCTAAACGTGTTGAAATTTAATTCCTCACTTAGATTTCAATTGCACTCTTTTGTCTAACTTTCAATAAAATCATCATAGCTAATATAATTACAATTTATATGAGAAAGACGAGGGTAACATTTTGCAAAATTAAAAGAAAAAGAAATTAGCCAAGAGAAACTAATTACTCCTACAGCTTCAATTACACTAATGTATAATACTTATATAAACTCTCAAAAGACGCACATGTTCAATTTTTATTTTTTGCTCATAAAAAAAGTTAATTCAAGTGAAACATTGAGAGTTTGCCTAATATGGCAATACAATAAATATTTTATGGCAACTCGTATTAAATACTGCTATAGTTTCAAAAAAAAAAAAAAAAAAAAAAAAATCGCCAAAATTGCCAATAAGCTCAATAAGTAATTTTTGATAAAAGGTTTTTTAAAGTTATCTTTGTGAGATGTATACATTGTAACATAAATAATATTGTCAAAATGTGGTTGGTATACTTTTAATGAACCTTTCAACAAAAACTTGATGGGAAAAAACTCGAGATAAAAACCAACGTTTTTATATGGTGGCAAAGTTTATTAAAAAAATTATTGAAATATTTGTTAAAACTTGTCGTAAATGTCTAAATATTGCGTTGTTAGGCGAGTAAGAACGATTCCCAAGGTATCAGAGCTCTAGCTTGATGGGAAGTTGGCTAAATTAACGATCGAAAATTTGATGACACACACACCAAGTGAAATACATAATAATTCGATATAAAAACCAACATTTTTAAAAACAACGTTTTTATGTGGTGGCAAAGTTTATTAAAGAAAATTATTGAAATATTAGTTAAAACTGTTGGTTATTTTTAACTTTAAAATTTACTAAAAAAGAGATATTTGTGAGCGTATTAAAAAATTCATAATACTCATAAAATCAAAACATGCATTTGAAAATTTGTAAGTCATTCTATTAAAAAAAATGGGAACCAGAATTCAGAAAAAATTATTGTGATAAAACACGGCGCCAAATATTGGAATCTTTCTTTCTTACCAATGATTACTGACTAAAAGTCAGCAACCCTTACTATCTGGGAGATAGTATCTCCCCTTTGTGAGTACAAAGGTTTTACGATACCTAATGCGGCGTGAGGAGTACCCGGTGTTCCCAGAAGGGGAAAGAATTTTTTTCCTCAATCCTAAAAGCGCCGAGAGGAAAGAATATTTTGTCTTATTAAAATTATTGAAATATTAGTTAAAACTTGTCGCAAGCGTCTAAATATTGCATTGTTAGGCGAGTACGAACGATTCCCAAAATTTCAAAGCTCTAGCTTGATGGGAAGTTGGTTAAATTAACGATCGAAAATTTGATGACACACACACACACTCTCTCTCTCACACACACCAAGTGAAATTCAGAAAAACGTTGCAAAAACGTTCTAGAATAACGTACGGTTGGAATTTTGACTAATTGTTTTGGTCACCAATCCAAAATCCAAGAGGGAGGGGGAGAAATATCACATTTATCCCGAGGGGTGATCATTCAATAAGGGTTTATCACTCATAATAAGCTAATACTAAAGATAAGTAGCAATACTTTTATCCTTAGTATTAGCCCGTCAGCCTCTGTCATCAGTTCGAAGCACAGCGTTGCCCGAAGAACACCACTTGAAGGTCGGCTACTTTGGTCCCTCGAGGGCTGCATTCCAGTGCAACCCCAGGGGTGTAAAGAAACTCCCCCTTTCATCCACAGAGTAATCTGTAAGAAAGAAAAGTTATTTTGGAGGAAAACAATTCACATAAAAATCACTCACAAAAATCATTTACGAATTATCTGAAATAAAAGAATGTTACATTAATTTGAAATAAATTATTTAAAAATTTATCATTTATAAGACATTTTTAAAGACCTAATATAATCATTTATATGAAACAAAAACTTATCGAAGCAAAATTATTTTGAAATATTTTTTTAAAAAATATCAGAATGAAAATACTTTGAAAATATAGTAGTATGATCTTACGTAAAAGAAAATATTTTCGAAATTTAGCAAGGCGAAAATACTTTTTAAAATTATAAGTAAAAACATTTCAAAAACAAAATTTTAATATGAATAAATATTTTGCAAGAAAAAATTTGCCTTTCATTATGCTTATAAAAACTGAGTACTAAACAGAAAACTGAAAATTGAAAAATTCAAACAAAGTTTAGAAAAAATTGCTAAATAATTAGGAAAAGAACGCTTAAGTAAGTATTCTCCACATGTACTTTCCATTGCACAAAACATTATGCAAACTAAAAAAAAAAATTATAATCTAGCGTAAATTCTTTCTGTTAAATTCCTCAATCATAAAATTCAATATTCTTGTGCATATGATAAAAAGACATTATTTTTCCTGAAACTAAATGAAGGAAACTAATGAAAATAATGAATCTTTTAATGGAAATTAATGATATTAATTAGATACAAGAGAAATTAGATCCGAGGCATTATACGCTCAGATTTGCATTTGCTTAGCGTTGAGTTTTTTCCCACCAGTTTCACAATGAAAAAGTTATTGAAATATGTGGACTTGCCAATGGAAGATATTTGGCGATAAATCTCTAAATGTGGGAAATTCGGAGTTCAAAAGGGCCATTATAAATGACAATCCTAGAATATTTCCTGCTCTGCGGTTTTTATTGCGTATGCACTACTCCTTGAAGAGTTGTGAATTTGGTAGTTTTCAAAATAATGCCAAAAAAAAAGTTGTGGGGTTAAACAACATTCTCAACTATACTAGGATGCCGAACTCGTTGATTTCTATCGTCAAGTTAATGTGTCCTATTCGACATGTAAGAAATTTGGCATAAACTCCTCTTCGCCAAAATGGTGCCAGTCCTCCATAGGTTTGAATTTTAATTTAGTTTTGCATTAAGAAATTTATTTTTAAAAAAAGCTGCTACTCTTTATTCATACACTCTTTCGAATGTTACACACAAATTTAGAGAGATACGTTTTGATACATATTATGCAATTTTCTATTACAGTTAAATTTTTTCACTTAAAAGTAATGAAAATTTAAAACAAGCATTGATAGAGTGATGCAAAGAAATTCGTTAACGCACTGTCGCAAAAAAATATATGATGAAATTCTAGCGTTTGGAATGCAGTTTAGCCCAACCACCCTTGGCGACAGGCATTATTTGGCGGTATTTTGCCAAATGTGGCAGCCCTGGTTCGTTTCGCTGACTTAACGTTTAGTAAAAAAAAAAAAAATATTGCCAAGTTTGGCGATTTTTGAAATCGCGCCAAGTGGTTGGACTAAACTGCGTTTTCACCAATTCTAGCATTATGAACGACTATGCTAATATATTAACCAATACTATATCAAGCACTATCTTTCCAAATAATTAAGTGTAATGCACTTTTTCGAATTTTTGTAAAAACCAATGCGTGAGCTGCGCCAAATAACTATGCATTTTGTTCACAATAGTTTCAAAACTTAAGAAAAATTTATTTCCTGAAATACTTTTATAAATAATTAATTTATTTTTGAAGCAACAATATTAATATTTTTCAAACAAATTTCGCCTATTATCTCCAGTATAATGTTAATTCTAATTAAGAAAGTCAGTGATAAGTTTCGTCGCCATAATTTCGCCGTCGCAGAAGAAAACGTCACCAAAGCTAAGGGTAAATAATAACATAATTATATAATTATATATTAAAAGAAGAAAGAAGCAATATAGGAAGTAAAGGGAGAAACAACAGGAAAAATAAAAGACATCACAGTCACCTTGGGAGCTTGTGGTGTCCTTACCTTCGGCACGAGAGCTCTTATGTTCGGGAATCGGTTTGCTGAAACAGGAGGTTCACTTACCTTGTAGATCAAGGACTTCATCTTCCGTGGTGGATGGTTAGGATAAAAAGGTGGAATTACTTCAAGAAGGATGTAGACTTCCTCCCAATCCATCGGCTCCTCTTCTTGGATGGGATCCATCTTCCAGCAATCTGAAATGAAAAACTCACAAACAGTGTTAACTTCCGTCATTTTCTCGCCAAATGAACGGATTAAAAAAAGCCACAACTAAACACAAAATCGTAAGCCTAACGCTTTAGGAATATTAAAAATAATGAATTAAATATAAATTTTTCAATAATATAAATATCAAAATTTATAAAAGTAGAAATATAGATTGAAATATAATATATTTTAAGTCAATAAATCAACAAAATAAGATCGCTTTTTTTCAAAGAGCACAGAGCAAGTATAATGCATGTTCAATTGCTGTGAAATCTCACACGAAAAGGAAAAATTTGCTTTAAACAGTCTTAGTCCATTATATATATATATATATATATATATATATATATATATAATGGAATTGAATTTTTCAGTGTGTACACCTTTCTTCATTCCTATTTAGACCAACATTTTTTCCGAGATTCAAAATGTTTAATTTTAAAACGATTAGGTTGCATATTTACAAATTTTTTGCGCACCACAAGGTCTAGCGTCCAATATTTTATTAATAACTCAATCCCTATCAACCTAGGTAAGGAATATCTTAAGAATATTTCAGTTCTTTTTATATCACTTGCTTATTCGTTCAATTCAAGTACTCTCACTTTTGCTCTGATCGTTCCATTCCATTCATAATATCTTTCGGTAGTTCGGAAAAACTATATGACAAATAGTCAGAGCTAACAATTAAGGAAATGATGAAAAGAAGAACCTACTCTTTCGAATCAGTTCATCTAAAAGAGCGAGAACACCCGAATCAGCGCTCCACTAGACACCCGTTTTTTGCTGCTCTGAATTATTCAGTCCTACCTCTCTCTAGGCTCTTCCCGATGAATAAACTTTCTTTAAATGACCAGATGTAGCAGAAGTGAATTTCCTTTTCAGATAATTCAGCCCTTCCGAGCTTTTATCCCCGACATTGCCGAAAATCTATTGTGAAAATGAACTTTAGATCTTACACTTGCTAGAAGAAAATTAATATTAATAACAGATATATTTTAAATTTAAAATAATACTATTGATATATTAATAGTTAAATGCTTGATAAACAAGATATTTTAAGGAGAGATTTTAAAAGTTATTATTAAAGTTCTACTTTTTAAAAAATTATTTACAAATGATCCATCATACTTTAAGTTCGAAAATTGTAACTTAATGTTTTATTACAAATTTGATTTTTAACCAGCTTTTATAACAACAAAAAAGTTTTTTTAAGTTAAATTTAAATTATCTGTAATCTATTTATTAAAAAACTAAAAGTAAAAAATTCTAAATATGTTTAAGGGGACTTAGTACCTTTGCACCTTCAAAAATTCGATTTTTCAAATTTATTATCAAAAAATAGTGTTGAATGTTAGGAGAATTTTAAAGTAAACCGCGTCAAAATCCGACAATTACTACGCCCTGTGCAACAAAATAATTCGATATAAAAACCAACGTTTTTAAAAATAACGTTTTTATATGGTAGCAAAGTATATTAAAGAAAATTATTGAAATATTAGTTAAAACTGTTAGTTATTTTTAACTTTAAAATTTACTTAAAAAGATACATTTGTGAGCATATTAAGAAATTCATAATACTCATAAAATCAAAACATGCATTTGAAAGTTTGTAAGTCATTTTATTAAAAAAAATGGGAACCAGAATTCAGAAAAGGTTTACCCTTGGCGACAAGAATTATTTGGCAGTATTTTGCCAAATGTGGCTACCCTGTTCAGTTTCACTAATTTAACGCTCAGCCAAAAAAAAAAAAAAAAAAAAAAAGCCCACCTAAGTTTGTAGTTAATGTTTGAAATCGCGCCAAGTGTTTGGGCTAAACTGCATTATTAAAGAAAATATGAGTTAAAACTTGTCGCAAACGTCTAAATATTGCATTGTTAGGCGAGTACGAACGATTCTCAAAATTTCAAAGCTCTAGCTTGATGGGAAGTTGGTTAAATTAACGATCGAAAATTTGATGACACACACACACACACACACACCAAGTGAAATTCAGAAAAACGTTTTAAAATGTAAATGTCTAAAGGGGCTTTTTCTTTGTAATGCAATGTAAACAAACCTCTTTTTCTCAGTTTGTTATTTTCACACTTTCCCACAGGATTAAAAAAAATGTTTTGCATGCAGAGCTTTAAAATTTTACACGATTGTTGTACTTGTAGATTTTTATTCTGTGAACCTCAATTTTGTTAATAGGATGATTAGATTTTATTTTATAACATGATACATGAAAAAAAAGTTACTAAATACAAACTTGATAATTTTTTAATTTTTCAATTTTTTTAATGTAAGATAAATTTAAAATTTGAGGTTTACAGAATAAGGTCATTATTTAGCTTTTATTTGGTATAAGAATTATGGTTCTACTGTACATCTTTCAAATGTTATCTTGTGGGTAACAGAAGGAAAGCTAATTTATTTTTTAAATTTTTATACGCATATTTCATGTTGTTTAAGAAATTATATTAATTTAATATTAAAACTGGACCTAATACTTCAAACTATACACTTTATTACACAAACTGGCAAAGTTTCATATTAAAATGAGCAACAATTGTTGATATATGATGAATCGAAAAAGTGTGTCAAAATGTCCTACTTTTGATTTCGAAAGATACTAAGTCCCCTTAAATAATTATAAAATGGTTAAAAATGTCCTTGATTACAAAAATAAAAATTGAGAAAAGGTAAATACGAATCTGAATTTTGTGGGCTTCTTTAGAAAAAAAAAATGCTTTTAAAATTCTCAGAATCAATCCTAAATAATGTCATTATAAGAAACAGTAAACACAGATTACATTTACTACCAAGTGACGTTAATTCAAATATTGTTAACTTGAATTCATCGTAAAGAAAAAGTAATAAAATTATTTAAGAAAATAGTAAATTACATTTTGCGAAATGCTTAATCAAATACATCCTTATTAAATTTGATATTTATTCAAATTTAAAAAAGAACATATAATTTACAAAGAATAGAAAGCAGATAGTAAAAGTTTTATACCATCTTAATAATAAATGTCGCTCTGAAATGCAAAACTAATTGCAAAAATACACAATACATGCGTACATAGATTCTATTTAAAGGAATTAAATGAAGTAATAAAAGGCAAGAATGAAATGAACTCTAATAATATTTTTTTCTAAAATCACTCAAAATTAAATGAAGTAAATTTATAGATTTTTTTTTATTGAAATTAACATCTCAAACGAAATCAGTTTTCAAATTTTTTTCTATTTTAATTTCATATTTGAACAATTATGAAATAAAGAAGTTACTTAAGAATCATAATAATAAAATAAAGAAGAGAGAAAAACAAAATATCACTTGTAGAAATTCAGTCTATATTTTTCGATACTATTCTCTCAAATTGATAAGTGAGAGATGGTTAAGTTTTATGGCGCGAGAGCCAGATTCAGTTACAACCCATAACAAGTATACACAAAGCAACATATTTTAACAACGATATAACGTATTTAAACAGCGTGCTACAACATTTGAGGAAATATATTACAAAAAAATTTGAATATTATAGGTACAACCCGTAACAAGTACACACAAAGCAACATATTTTAAAAACGATATAAAGTATTTAAACATCACGCTACAACATTTGAGAAAATATATAAAAATACATTATAAATCCCACTGTTCCGGTGGAAGTTTGCTAAGTACAATGTTGGACAGCTAATAGGTGATTTTTCTAAAACACATATCATTCTTGCTACCACGATACAGTTTGTGTTTGCTATCCATAAACATTGTAGTCGGATACCTTAAAAATGGGCAATTATCTTTTATTAAGGCACTGAGCCCTATCGATTTAAAATATAGTTGCTTTTTCAAGCCTTTGCATCCCAAAATAGCCTGTTCGCCAAAGTTGTTAATCACAAAGTCTACAATTTTCCGTTCGGTGTCTCTATGCCTTAAGCTTTCAACGAAATTTAAAGGAAGTCTCGACTTATATTTCGAGTGCAATTTATTTTTTTCGCTATCCAGCGGCATTGTTTTTATTTCCGAAATATTCACCGTCACTAATAATTTTTTTAAAATTCTTTGCCTCAAAAACTGCCATTTCGATTGGACATTCGATATTTATACCGTCGAATGAATAAAGTTATTTACACAAGGTTATTTTTTTAACCTTAGAGTTTTAACCGGTCTTGTTAATGATTTAGTACATCTTTCGGCAACTTTGAGTTATTGGACGGATGGAAAAAGTGCTTGTCAAAGACATTGTGAATTTCAATCTACGAAGAAATGGTTTAATCGAGCTTAAATATCCAAAGAATAAAATGCTTGGGAGTAGAGAATAATATTTATTATTTAAAAATTTTTAAGAATTAAATATAATAATAAATTTTATTTACAAATTAGTATAATACAATACCTTATAGAATATCATCATCATAATAAAGCTAGATTACAAATTGTATCGGTTGTAAGAAGTTCGACCAAATAACACATTTTTCACGTCGAATTGTCAAATCCGTACAAAGACTTTATAACTTTGCTGAAATGGAGTATATTATTCTTGATGGATACTAATCGTATATTACTTAAACGAAATGTTAATTTTAGATTTTCAAACAAATTTATCAAACATTCTACATGAACATTTCACAAATGTTTCGGTTTTTCGTGGATGCATTCATAACATTTTTTATCAAATAAATTGTGATAGTTCCAATCGCTTGGATATATAAATTTAAATAAACTTTTGGTGTTTCATAAGTCTCTGTGACGAAACTTGCATACCTTGAAATAGCTTTCCCATTCTTGATTTAGCTCAATTCATTGGCACATTCAAATTTAAAAATAGTACATCGAAAATTTTCATGTTTCCAAAATCCCTCTGTAATAATTTCCGATATAACACGTTTGTATCTTCGAATAACACGTTGTACAAACTTAAAAATATTTCGATTTACAAAACTGTAAGGTGTGATGAATTTATTCAGCCTGTTAAAAATTACAGGTACAAATTCTTCGACAAGCTCTGGTTTCCGAGGTTGAGAATATATATCATTTACATCTCATAAAATTTTTAACATGTCTTGTTGAAGATTCAGTACATCTTTCTGCAACTTTGAATTATTGGGCAAATGGAAAAAATGTTTCTCAAAGACATTGAGAATTTAAATCTACCAGGAAATGCTATAATCGAGCTTAAATATCCAAAAGAATAAATTACTAGTGAATAGAGAATAATATTTATTACTTAAAAAAAATTTAAGGATTAAATATAATTATAAATTTTATATACAAATTAGTATATTACAATACCTTACAAAATGTCATCATAATATAGCTAGATTACAAATTGTATCGGTTGTAAAAAGTTCGTCCAAATGACACATTTTTCGCGTTGAATTGTCAAATCCGTACAAAGACTTTATAATTTTGCCGAAATGGAGTATATTATTCTTGATGGATACTAATCGTATATTGCTTAAACGAAATATTAATTCTATATTTGCAAACGAATTTATCAATTTTTCTTTTTCATAATTCCAAAAATGTATCGATATACCACGAATGCATTCATGATACAAAAAAAAAAAAAAAAAAAAACCGAATTAAATTTGCAATCGTATGTATTGTAAACGATCATAGATTTCGTCATCGTCATCTTCATCTTCTGGATACATAAGTATAATAAATTTGTTACTGTTTCATAAATCTCTGTGATGAAACTTGCAAAACTCAAAATAACTTTTCCATTCTTCGAAGAGCTCTATTCTATTAGAACATTCAAATTTAAAAGTCGTACATCGATAAAAACTTCAAAAAAAAATCTGTAATTCATTAGAACTCTATTCTATTAGAGCATTCAACTTTCGAATTTTATTTCGAATTTTTTTCGAATATTTTCATTTTTCGAATTTTTTTTCGAATTTCGATTCAGCTTTTTTAAAAGTCGTACATCAAGAATAGAGTATTAAAAAACAAAACGTCGATAATAGAGAATTGATAAAATGTTCAATAAGACGTTCGTTGACACACTCAGTAATATTATCCATTTCAACGAATAACTTATTCTATTGAGTTTTATTAAAAATGCATGCGGGCGAAAGAAAGTGTCATGAAGAATTTTTTTCCATTCGAAGTATTTGTAGATTAACATGAAATGAACCATTTGTCACTTGTTGGGAGAAAATATGAGAAAATTATTTATAACTGTTGGTTCTGGTTGAACAGGTATCGAAAAAAAGGTTCTTCTCAAGCACCAGATATTTCCACATTAAAGCCGATGAAGTTAAAGTATGATCATCTCGTATCAGACCATTTTCATGAGGGAAAAAAATCAATTTCTATTTATCGTACGTCTTCACAATATAAACGCAAATATTATCATCCAACGAGAAAGAATTTTATATACCTTATCCAATAATAGTTTTCTTAAATTATAATATAATAAAAAATTTGTTTAATAATTAATATATTATTAGAAACTTGTTTCTCTCTAAATAAAAAAATGAGTTTTCAAATATTTTTAGTATAATTTTTTATACAGTAATGTGAATAATTTGTGGAAAAGGCTTTTTCAGAACAAAGTATGAAGGCAGCCAGATTAAAAAAAAAATGTTGAAAACGACAATGGCTCTGAAGGAATATGGACGCATTTAGAACCGTCTACATTTCATCATCGAGATACAATTGGGATAATTACATTTTCTTCCGATAACGAAAATGCAATTCCATTACAATGTACTACTGCAATCCAAAGATAACTTTTAAAGTTTATAAAGGCTGGTACAAGAATTTGAAGAAGGATTTTATAGAACTCATGAACATTTCTAGATTGAAGATATATGGGGCTAATCTATATAACTAATTTGTTAAATGAAATTTTATCTGGATTTCTAATCGAAAATTATTATTGTCAAAGTAAGCAATGTAAAATTTGTAAAAAACACGAATGAAGTGGGCAAAAAGTTATAAACTGGCTGGAATGCGAATGTAATTTAAGTAAAATAAATATATTTCATTTTTAAAATCGTTTAATTCATTGGGCTTTTATAAAAAAAATTCATTTTGCTTGCTAAATATTCATTATGTGTATTATCTTAAATTAGACTGTTAAAACACTTGTAAATGTTGAAAGTATACTTGCTAATGCAAAAAATATAAACTCGCAATCTAAATAAATAAATATAATTTAGTGAGAATTTTTGATTATCATGCTGCGGCTGCTGGTTTAAACAGACACAAACTAAATAATCTGATATTTCTTTAATAACTCACCATTGAACTATATACAACGAGCTCCGAGCGAGCATCAAGTTATAGCGTAAGTTGGAAAGAGAGAGAGTCGGTTCTCAGAAGAGAAGGAGCGCGCGCACCAGGGTTGCTGCCTTTGGTGAGGAACGCCTCGCAGCGCCTGTAGAATTTGTTTGGCGGTCTCCACAATCGGTGAGTGATCTGCCTATTGGCAAACCGTTGCATACTCCCCCTGCAGTATTTTTAAGATACGATACTTTCTGGAAAACGAACAATCTGTCCAGAATGCGTGGTTGTAATGTATTGATTAGGTGGAGACAAGTCTGTTTTGGGAAAGTCACTATTATTTGCGACGAAAGCTGGTTTTAGTCTGTCCAACGACAGGATGGATTTACGACCAGAAATGTCCACGTCGTAGACTTTTTCCGTTCCCCGCAATACTTTGAAGGGTCCATCGTAAGGTGGTAGGAGGGGTTTCTTTAAGCCTTCATGTCTGACAAAAACATGCGTTGACGTTTTCAGATCCGGATGGATGAAAACTGTTTTAGTTCCATGATTCGGAGTAGGTCGTGGTCTGATATGAGAGAAATGTTCTTTTAAATCCTCCACTAGCTGCTTAGGCTGAATGTCGGAAGGCGTAGGATTAAGAAATTCCCTTGGAAGTCGGAGGGTGGTACCGTATACCAGTTCAGCCGTTGTTGCCTGAATGGTGTCTCAAAAAGCTGTACGAAAACCAAGCAAAATGGTTGGTAAGGCGGATGCCCATTGCGCCGTGTTGTAGGCTTTCAAAGAGGCTTTTAAAGGGCTGTGGAACTCTTCTATTAAGCCATTCGATTGAGGATGGTAGGCCGTCGTTCTAATTTTCTTCATTCCAAGTAGACACGCTAGTGCTTTAAAAAGAGATCCATCAAATGGGCGGCCTTGATCGGTTGTTATGTGAGAAGGACAACCAAAACGTTTTATCCAATGGTTGTAGAAAGTTCTTGCCACTGTTTCCGCTGTTATATCGGGTATCGGAATGGCTTCCGGCCACCGTGTATAACGGTCTATCATCGTAAGACAATAGTAATTTCCAGCTGATGGCGGGGAAGGTCCGATTATATCAAGGTGCACATGGTCAAATCTCCGTGTTTGGCCAGGAAAAGAGCATAATGGGGCTTTGGTATGCCTACTCACTTTTGCCTTTTGACACGGTATACAATATTTAGACCAAGTAGAGCAATATTTACCTATTGATGGCCACACGAATTGCGAACGAATTAATTTTGTAGTAGCTCGAATACCGGGATGAGACATATTGTGCAATCGACTGAAAATCCGCTGGCGGTATTCCTTTGGTATATAAGGTCCAACAGTTCCGGTAGATAAGTCACAAAATAAAGGGATGTTAGAATTTAGCATAACTATTTTCTTTAAGTGTAATACTTGAGGGTTACTAATTAAATTTTGAAGCTCTAATTCCAATTCTTGCGATTTTGCAATTTCATCATAGTTGATAGGGTTGGGTATTTCGATAGAAGCTATTTTGGAAAGGCTATCCGCTGTTATGTTTTCGTTTCCTGGGAGGTAGCAAATATATGTCATAAATTGGGATATGAAATCCAGCTGTCTAGCTTGTCGTGGTGAGCATTTATCTAAACGTTGTTTAAAGGCGTGAGTCAATGGTTTATGATCAGTAAATAATTTGAAATCCCTAGCTTCAAGCATATGAATGAAATGTTTAATGGAAGCCTATGAAGCTAGCAGCTCACGATCATAAGCACCATAACTCTAGAAGTTGGGGTTCGTTATCGATTATTTGGAACAATGCACCTCCGATCGCAAAGTCAGATGCATCTACGTGCAATATCAACTCCGCATCTGGTTTTGAATGTACCAAAAGCGTTGCATTTGCATTTAATTTTTTGCAAGTACAAAAATCTTGTTCGGCTTGGATTGTCCATTCGATTAAACTGTTATCGTTTTTTCTAGTGCCCTTTAAAAATTCACTTAGAGCGATCTGGTGTTGGACTACGTTAGGTAAAAATCGGCGAAAAAAATTCACAATTCCAAGAAACCGTTGAAATTCTCTTATTGTTTTAGGCTTTGGGTAATTTAATATTGGTTCAACTTTATCAGGCAATGGTTTTGTTCCTTGCTGCGTTACGAGATTTCCTAAAAAGAAAATTTCTGATACTCCAAAAACACATTTAGAAGTGCTAATTGTTAACCCGTAATGTTAGAGTTTTTGGAATACAGCACGAATGTGAGTCTTATACTCAGCCTCACTTTTACTGAAAATCAGAATATCATCCTAATAGACAAAAGAGAACCTGAGTTCACCTAAAATTTCATTCATGAACCTCTGAAACGTTTGGGCTGCCCCACAGAGACCAAAATTTAGGTACGGAAACTCGTATAAGCCAAATGGCGTACTTTTGAATATCTTTTGAATATGATCCGGATGGACGGGTATATGGAAGTATGCTCGTACAATATCGATCTTTGAAAACATTTTACAACCATGAAGTGTGTTAGAAAAATCTTGTATATGGGGTATCGGGTACCTATCAGGGGTTGTACATGCGTTTATTTTACGATAATCTCCTACTGGTCAAATGCTACCTGAGGTTTTTGGGACTACATGAAGGGGAGAGGAGCAGGGTGACTTGGAAGGCCTGCAAATACCCTGCTCCATCATAAATTGAAATTCCTGTTTTACAATATCGTACAATTTTGGGCTTAAACGCCTAGGCTTGATGTGAACAGGTGGTCCAATTGTTTCGATGTAATGCATCGTATAATGTTGCACATTTTTAATTTTAGAAGCAAGTGCTGTTAGATCAGCGGATTCCGCTAAAATTTAGTGATATACTGTATTTCCTTAGCTTAACTTTATCGATGCAGTATTAAAACCAGTCGGAATTTTGTCATAGCCAGACAGGTTGGTAATTGTATCGATAAGTCGTTGTCGTGTTAAGTCAGTTATTAGATCGAAATTCTGTAAAAAATCTGCGCCTATAATTGCGAAAGGAACGGACGCTAGAATAAATTGCCACTTAAAACTTCTTCGCAAGCCAAGATCGACATCTAATAGCTTAGATCCATATATATATATTTTTGAGTTATTAGCTGCTGTTAGTTGTATGGGTTCCGGGGCTAATTTTCTGTTAGTTTTAGAAACTGGTAGACACGATACATCAGATCCAGAATCTATGAGGAATTTTATATTGGTTTTGCGATCAAAAATATGGAGGCGGCCAGATTGTGGGGCTATCGAAACGTCTGCCGCTGAAATATTGGCGTCGATAGCGGTGATTAGTTTTCCGGAGCCTGGACAAAAGTACAGGGCTCCCACATTTTTTAGCTTTTGAGCCAAACTGGTTGTGATAATAATAAAAATCATCATTAAAATGGTAATCCTCCCTTGCGAGGGGTCTTGCTCCTGTAAGGTGATTTACCGTACCTCCTTCGAGAGCGATTCCTTGATCGGTCTCTAGACAATCGTTCTACTTCCTTGCTCAGAGCGGCGATTTCACCTCGAAGTGCAATCATTTCATTCAATGGGGAGTTTGGAGAATCGGACGATTGCTCGGAGCTACCCGCTACGGCATACACATTTGGGGTAAACGGGGAGGTGCGAACTTCAGCAATCTTATCCACCAATTTTGCTAGGTTTTCTAATTTTTCGGAACTTACGGAAAGGATTGTTTGAATTTCTGCAGGGAGTCGCTGGAGCCACAAGTTTCTTAAAAAATCATCGTTTATCGCAGTGCCTGCTAATTCTTTCATTTTTCGTAGGAGGTGGGACGGCTTATCGTCACCCAATTGCAGTTCAGAGAGCAATTTTCTTATCTGTAGGTTTTCCGAATCTGAAAACTCTTGAATTAATCAGTTTTTTAGTGCGGTGTACCGATCCGCGTGTGGTGGGTCGAACAGTAAATCGGAAACCACCAACAGAATTTCAAAGTCAATTGCAGCAATAACATTATTGTATTTCGTGACATCATTTGTAATGCCAGAAAGTTCAAAATTTGCTTCTGCTTGGAGAAACCAAAGCTTTATATTATGTTTCCACAGCGGTGGAAGTTTAGTAGCGACACGTGTTGTTGAGCATTACTATCCTCAGGCATTTTTGCAAAGTATAGAAATGCGAAGTATGAAATATTAAAAAAAAATAATAATGAATTAAGGAAAGGAGTTAAACAGCTGAATCAAAATAAATATTTCTGAACCAAACACAGAGAGACTAATTACGCCCGCACTAGACACAGAAACTCACAACACAGGCAAGTAGACTGCAAAACACTGAATTTTATTTACAAAACATGCACTATATAAAGGAACAGGCACGCCACCTATCGATACATTATCAAAAGAAAGGCGGGGCTTTAACATTCTCCCCCTTGTTGCCATGGTTACATGCAACAAATTTCACAATACATATAAAAGAACTATAAATTAAAATGCTTAAATATCAATTTACACACAGAATAAAACTATACATTCACTAAAATCTTTACTAATATAAATTCACAGAAATTCATGAAATATACAATCTGTAGTTGGCACAGGTAGTAAATGCACTCGAAAAACATCTCGCTTATATTCTCCTTTTTCAGTCCTCACTTTCCCAACTCGAACTAAATTATCATCATCTTTATAAAGCTCTGAAATCCTACCCAATGGCCATTTAAATGGAGGCATATTGTCCTCAATGAGAACTACCATATCTCCTATCCTAACGTTTTCTTTTAGAAATTGCCACTTATTGCGCTGTTGGAGTTCGTTCAAATAACCTCGATGCCATTTCCTCCAAATAAGCTGCACAAATCTCGTAACTCGTTGCCATATTTTTAGGATATTCTCATTTAGATCAACTAAGTTAGGCTCACTGATTGAATTAATAGGTCTACCTATTAAAAAGTGCGCAGGTGTTAAAGCATTTAAGTCATCAATATTGGTTGATAAGGGACATAAAGGTCTAGAAATCAGGATTCCCTCTATTTGGATGCACATGGTCAAGAATTCCTCATAGGTTAAGTTAGACTTTCCCACTACTCTCTTAAGGTGGTATTTAACCGATTTTATGGCAGCCTCCCACAAACCACCAAAGGAAGGTGCTCTTGGAGGAATAAACCTCCAGTCAATTCCCTCACTCGATAAGAAACCAGCAAGATTCTCATCAGGTGTTTTAACCAGTGTTAGAAGTCTCTTAATTTCTTGATTTGCTCCCACAAAGGTTGAGCCTTTATCGGAATACAACTTTGCACATTTACCTCTACGGCTAAAGAATCGCTTTAACGTCGCAATAAAGGCGTCAGATGTGAGATCTGTTACAATTTCAATATGAATTGATTTAGAGACAAAACATACAAATATGCAAATATACATTTTATGCAATACGCCTTTTCTCTGATTGCGATATCTAATCATAAATGGGCCACAAAAATCTACACCGGAGCAATTAAAGGGATAATCTGGAACTACTCTGTCTCGGGGTAAATTACTCATTAATTGAGTTGTAGCTATTGGTTTGGCTCTGAAACAAACGACACACTCGTGCATTATTTTCCTACACAAGGACCTACCATATAGGGGACAGTACTTCTGTCTTACACAGTGTAGAAGGGAGGATGCTTCAAGATGAAGATTTTTCTTATGGAAATACGTAATAATTATATTCGTCAATTTATGATTACTGGGCAAGATTGCTGGATATTTGGCAACATAAGGCAAATCTGAATTTCCGAGGCGTCCACCTACTCTCAATATACCATGCCTGTCTAAGAAAAGGATTTAAATTTTTGATTTTACTATTTGGTAAGATAATCTTATGGTCATGGAGGTTTCGAATCTCAGCTGAAAAAATCTCTCTTTGAGCCATTCGGATCAATTTAGTTTCAGCCAGGTCTAACTCTGAGGCACTTAGAGAACCAGACAGTATCACAGATTGTTTCAAATTATTTAGAAATCTTAACACATAGCTAAAAATGCGAAGAATTTTTACATAATTATTACTCATACACAAGATATCAGATAAAAAGGACTGTTTACAATTTGCGAACACATTCACGCTATATACAGAAACTTCAGACTTCACTGCCTTGAATTCCCTGGAATACTCAAACTCGTTAAGCAGACCAGAGCTTGGCTGTACACTGAATAACTTACCTTGTTCAAGAAACGGTGCGCCTCTCCACCACAATTCTGATTCTGGAAGATCGTTAGGACGTAGTCCACGCGAAATAAGATCAGCAGGATTTAGATTCGATGGTACGTGAATCCAATTACACTTTTCCGTCAATCTTTGAATCTTTGATACTCGATTAGCTATAAAGGTTTTGAGTTGATTCGAAGGTGTTTTTAACCACGCTAAGGCAATCGTTGAATCCGTATGAAGCACAATATCACTAGTCTCCAATTTTATACAGGAACGTATTTTTTGCACAAGCTGAGCTAGAAGAACACAGGCACAGAGCTCCAGTTGAGATATTGAAATAACGCGAATAGGTGCAACACGCGACTTGCTTGCTAGAATAGTCACCTTTACACGATCGGTCTGATAGAAACACTGCAAGTAAACGACAGCTCCGTAAGCCACTTCAGACGAATCTGCAAAACCCTGAAGGACGACTCTTAACCCTGTATCGGTTAGAATAAATCTATTTATTTTCCCCGTTTCAATACACTTAAAGGTGGTCACAAACTCCTTCCATTCTTTGGCAATTTGATTTGGTAGCACATCATCCCAATCTAGTTTTTGCAGCCATAGTCTCTGTAAAAGGACCATTGCTCTAGTTAACACTGGACTCAAGAAACCCAGAGGGTCATAAAGCCTCGCTATGACACTCAGTACTTCACGCTTAGTAAACGATGATTTACTCAAAATTGAGACTTTAAACACAAAACAATCTTGTAACGGCTTCCAACTTATGCCTAACGTTTTTACAGATAAGTCGGACTCAGCTGAGAAGGAGTGCTCAACGTCGGATGACGATGAACTATTCAACAACTCAGGAGAGTTAGAAGACCACTTGAGAAGTACCATTCCGCAAGATTGCAGAGCATTTTGTAGTTATGACTGTAACCGACGGGCAGTCTCTATATCAGGCGCTTCACTAACGATATCATCCATATAGGTATCATTTAGCAATGCTTCTGAGGCCAAAGGAAATCTCGTTTTCTCATCTTGAGCCAACTGCTGCAGAATCCTTATAGCAAGAAAAGGAGCGTTGGACATTCCATAAGTTACTGTTTTCAAACGATAAGTTACGATCTCTTCCTCAGGTCCAACCTTCCACAGGATACGCTGAAGGTCTCTCTGACTTGCTTCTACAAGAATCTGCCTATACATCTTTTGTATATCTGTAGTGAAGGCAAACCTGTGTCTCCGAAATCGAGTAATAGTCTTAAAGACATCTACCACCACGTCTCCTTTCATTAGTATATCATTTAGACTTAGGCCTGTTGTAGTAGGGGATGAAGCATTGAATACTACTCTCAGTTTTGTTGTCAGTTTATCAGGGCGAAAAATACCATGGTGGGGTATATAGTATTGTATGGGCGGTTCATTTGACTCAACAACCCTTTCCATATGACCCAACTCCTTATACTCACTCAAAAAATCCGTATACAAAGACAAATATTCCGAATCCCTAGACAAACGCTTCCACAACGAATTAAGTTGTCTCACAGCTTTATCTTTGGAATTTCCTAAACACGAAGGATCCTTACTCAACGCCATTGATACTACATATCTACCATCTCTGTTTCTCTTATGGGTATTCACAAAATGTTCCTCACATAAAGAAGCCTCCATGTTTTCCTTACACTCTACTTCAACGCTTTCGATTTCCCAAAATTGACTTGAGTTTTGTTTAAGTCATCGTCGAGAACCAACCTACAATGAACACGATCCTCCACCACCTGATCTACAATCCCACTAACAACATAACCAAAGACAGTATTTTGCAACAGCAATTGCGAATTTTCAACATATATCTTTCCGGTTTCAACAGCTCATAAAAGACCTCCGCTCCAATCAACATATCGATTTTGTCAGGAACACTGAACCCAGGATCAGCTAAAGACACATGCTTCGAAATATTAACATCCCCACTGACCACTTTATTTGGAATAAGATCGGCAATTTTATTGACCACCAGCATCAATATCTCCTTCTCAAAGCTTTTATCTCTGTTTGCCACCGAAGTCCTTACACAATTCTTCACCACCATACTAGCATCATTAATGCATGAAACCACGGTATTTATTTTCTCCAAATTAAGATGCAACCTCTCTGCGCACGATCTAGTACACAAACTAGATTGAGAAACACTATCAAGAAGACATCTCACCTTAACCCATTGCGAGAATTTGTTTTTAACAAATGCACGAATAGTGCTTAAAAGAACATTTTTTTGCCTTTCCCTTCACAAGGCTAGTCGCTAACAATTTGGATTGCGAAACCGCTTCCGGAGTTTCCTCGCTCTGTTTTGGAATAAAAACAATTGCATCGAGTTTCAACTGAGACGGGGGAATGCTAGAGTCTTCACGCGGGAAGTGAATCAAACTATGATGAGGCTTCGAGCAAAAACAATTTTTAACTGACCGACATTCACTCAATTTATGAGGCATAAAACAACGAAAGCAAAGATTATTTCGCTTAATTACCTCCACTCTTTCCCAGATTGAAAGTCGCCTAAATTGTGGACATTTAGAAAGGGAGTGTGATAATCGCTTACAAAGAACACTAGTTGTATTTTTAGTATCCGACAAGAAGACCTTGGATACATTTGTATTTGTTTTCCAATTTGGAGTTCTTTGCCGTTTATTTCCTACCACTCGTTTTGATTCACCCACGGCATTTCTATTCACTATTTCATTCGAATTCCCACCTCTAGATGATAAATAAATGTCACACTCTCGTCCAAGCTGCTTAGGTTTGAAAAAGCCTTCACCCTGTTTAATTCCAATATGCGTCTTTAATTCATGATCTAGAGTCTCAAAAAGTCTATTCGAAACTGCAAGGTCACACAGAGATTTAAAATCTGTTACTTTGCGCAATTGACAGTAATAGTCGAAGGAAGCACACAAACGAGAAGCAAATTGAACATAATTTTCCGATGGTAGTTTTTGAGCTCTTTTAAAATTATTAAGACTCTTGTGGTGTGGGCTGAAATTCCCTTAATACTAATTCTTTTATTTTTTTTATAATCGCTCAAGTCCTCCTGATCAACATAAGTAAGCAAGTTATTTACTTTTTCTCCTTGAATATTTAACAGAATCTCTGTTTTTAATTCATTAGGTACAGATTTATTTTCGAATGCCCTTTCCAAAGAATGAAAAAACAAGTTATACGATTCCGATTTAACGGGGACAGGAACTGTCAAAACTTTCACACTTCGAATTAGACATTCTAAGTTATCGGTTAGGGAACTCGATTCTTTTGTTTGAGAAACTTGGGATATATCGGCTAAACCCTTTTTTGCATTTATAAGCTCTAGCTTTTTTTCAAATTGAGATAATTTTAATTTCTGCAATTCTATTTCATCCCTCTTTTCTTCTTGAATTTTTGACATGAGTTTACGTACAAAGTCAATATCGTCCCTATACAAATCACTTGATTCAATTAGGTTTTTCAGTTGAATCACCTTAGCCTCAGCAGGAATCTCCAGACCCATTTTCTCCGCAAACCTTATGAGCTCAGTCTTCTTATAGTTTAATTTAAAAGCCCTTACTATTCACAAAAATTAAACTACACAAAACAGCTAAACAGAAAACCCAACTTCACATTCAAATTTCGAACCCAAGTAAACCAAAATTACTGACAAACGCAACCATTAAACAAGGAATAATTCAAAGGCAGACAACACAATACACTACAATATTAATAACAACAAATTCACACTAAAACTCTACACATAAACCAATTAATGACAAGTAAAACCCGCGACAACACAATACGAATAATTAACAAACATGAATAAGCCCACACTCTCAAACGCAATTCACATTACCTCAAATCTTTCATAGACGAATTCAGCACTCTTAAATCCACAGGTCGCCGACCTTTCTCTCCGATCGGTCTGACCAAATAATTACGCACGCACTAGACACAGAAACTCACAACACAGGCAAGTAGACTGTAAAACACTGAATTTTATTTACAAAACATGCACTATATAAAGGAACAGACACGCCACCTATCGATGACATTATCAAAAGAAAGGCGGGGCGTTAACAGAGACCATGAAAGCTTATCTTGTTTGTCGAACTCGTACACATCGGTGAAAACGTTGTAATTCATTTCAATCTGAAGGTGTAATTCTTAATCAGGGTCATCACCGCTGGTTTAAACATAGACACAAACTAAATCATCTGATATTTCTTTAATAACACACTATTAAACTATGTACAACGAGCTCCGAGCGAGCATCAAGTTAGAGCGCAAGTCGGAAAAAGAGAGAGTCGGTTCTCAGAAGAGAAGGAGCGCGCGCACCATGGTTGCTGCCTTTGGCGAGGAACGCCTGTAGAATTTGTTTGGCGGTCTCCACAATCGGTGAGTGATCTGCCTGTTGGAGAACCACTGCAATCACAAGGAAAAAATACGTATTTATTATTCACTTAGAAACAACACGATGCGGGAACAGTTTCTCGAAAAATTCAACATAAAATATAATTTAGTAAGAAGTTTTTACTATCAAGGAATAAAATAAGTATATGTTATTTTCCCAGAAACGACATAATGCAGAAACGGTTTGGCGAGTTGACTTCATTTCCATTAAGGTTTAAGACGTTTTAATACGAAAACTATACATTCTGTTTACATTTACTCTTTTTATTTCCATTCTGAAGTGTATAAAAGGATATTCGGAAACATTAATTGCAATAAGAAATGGATCCAGAAGGGATTTGCGAACATCAAGACTGTTCATATAAAACGCAAGGATCCATCAGAAATACATATACTCTACAAGTTAAATAATGTTGAAGTAATTAGTCTTTTCGAATATAGAATCTGTCGAGATGGATATATTCTTCTTACGGAATACTTCAAAATGGACCTTTTCGACTTTTGGAATTCAAATTTCCGTTGCCAAAGTCAACAATCAAACGCATCATATTCCAAAATGTTGAAATATGTACGAGATTGTTCCAATTAAATGTTTATCATGGAGATTTAAAAATGGAAAATATTGTAATTCGACCTGAGACGTTAAGAATTAAACTGATCGGTTTCGGTAGTGCTGGATATATAAATGAAAAAAAGAAAATTATGTGGAACAGAATATTATTTACCACCCGAATATCACGAAATTAAAATTTACAAGCCAGATAATGCATTTATTTGGTCGATTAGAATAATTTTGCTAGAACTCGTTGGAGGATTATATTTTAAAAAGCAGATCCACAAAAATGTTTTGTGATATCATCGATCAGTGTGTATATATATATATATATATATCTGGACCATTATACTCCTTTACCATACAACTTATTACCAACCAATAGTTTGCACCTTTTTACACTTTATTACCAATCAAACAATGATTTAAAACTTTTTTCAATTTATATGGTGATGACGTGTTATATTTTTTTCATTTTGAGTATGTGATATCCATCTTGAAGCTTAAAGAAAATTCCGTCTTACTACTCACATATTTGAATCTTCATTTCTTTGAATTTTTGTAAGTAATTTTTATATTTTGATTTGTTGATAACTTTTAGAATTATAGATTTTATTTTTGTAGATTTTATCGCTGAACTTTTTTGCATCTTTTAATCATTGAGCTCTTTTGTAATTTGGATTTCCCAATTCAGCCTACCAAGTCGCAAAGGGGGAAGGTTGGTACCATTAAACTAGTTTAACCCCGCTTATTCGGTCCTCAGCCCGATATTGCTTTTTGACTTGCTGGGTTCCATATTTTCATTTATTTTTTCTTTCATTTTTACATTTCTTTCTGGATTTTTGTCTTTTTAAATATTTTAAATTATTCTTTCGTAAATTTTCAGTATATATATATACATACAAGATTGATGTTGAGCAGACAAATAAAGTTGTGGTCAGTAGTAAGCGCCGTAGTACGCGGGGCGGAAGTGACGTCATACTCCCCCCGCCCCCTTCTGGCCGTGTTGGTCTGAATATGCTGATAAGGTTATCATTGTGTACCTACTGTATCGATAAGGCACCCCACCCGTTATCTTTGGTATTGTTATTTACGGAGCGATAAGCTCGTTGTGTTGGTATACAAGTGCTATTCTAGATAAATGAATATAATTTAATCTGAATTAATTGGAAACCATTTTTTTTTATTTCTTCTCATAAGGTTCAGGAATTGAATAGTTGCTTAATACACATTTTTTTTTCGTTTGAATGAACTGAAGGAATATATTTTGAAGAAATTAGTAGAAAACAATTTTTTTCTTATTATGTCTTACGTAAAGTTACTTGTACTTGATTAAGTATTAGCTACATGAGGTTTAAAACTTTTATATATGCATACATTGTATGGTATCAAAATGATTATTATTTTTACAACTGAAAAGAAAAACTTTTTTTAAACAATGGGTTATTTATTTTATTTTACTTATTTTGCAATTTTACCTCCTTGCTTACGCATTATTAATGTATATATCTTAACATTTTAATAAAATTCAAATGAATAGACTATAAGAAATACACTTTTAAATGAATAAGAAAGGAAGTTTAATTAGTACGAAATTATAGCAATATTCAGTAAGCTTATTTTTCTTATAAGCATATATCTTTTTAACAGCATTTTTATTTAGTTCAATGAATTTATATATTCCGATTGATTTGTGTTTAGTATAAAAAATCTTAAATTATAAAATAATTACATTTGATAATCATTAAGTTTATTGGGAAAAAATTATTTTTACCGTTAATATTTGAAAATATCAAGTTAGAATTTTTACACACACATTGCTTTTCTAACAAATATATATTATCTGAATAGGAAAACGAGTTGAACCTCTTTTAAATATGAAATTCTAGAAATGTTTAGTAGACTTATTTTTAAAATGATTTTACAACAATTTTTACTGTAATAATTATTTTATGATTACTTCTTGAATTATTTTTCTGTGACACACACACATATTTAGCTTTTTCGAAAACTCACTTCTAACAATCGTGTTTAATATTCAACATTTTTTTTTTTACTGTAACAGCTCAAGTTAATTTTTTTCATGTATGCATTTTTTTTCTAACAAAGTTTAGTTAAATGAATTAACTGAATAAATTTAGATCGAACTGTTAAGTATAAAAAAACCTTAACGTATGAAATAATTACCTATAAGTTTATTGAAAATATCTGTTGATATTTGAAAACATTTTAATTTAGAGTTTCTATGTTTCTTATCTCATTTTCTTGACTGTATTTGCATCGAAATTCTAGGAAACATCTGCGTACCGATAAATGCGGTGCCGATAGTCTGTGCCCCCTTATCTAGTGTATATTGTTAAAGAAGGATTTCATTTCTGAGGGTTATGTTGATTTTTACTGTGGGATCGTTCTGGTGAAATATGTTATCACTGTATACAACGAAAGTTTATTGATTTGTGGAATCGGGATTTCCAAGGGTTATGTTGGTTTAACTGTAAGAATGTTCTAGTAAAATATTTAATCTCTGATAGAAGGGGTAGATTTACTTAATCACGGTAGAAGAGTTTTCTGGACTTTTGTGTTAACTAAAATGTTTGGAAAGTTCTGGTAAAATATCTTATCACAACGAGGGGGAGATATCTATTGATTTATGGAGGAGGGATTTTTCTGAGAAATACTTAACTTATTTCTGGAAAGTTCTGATATAATTTCTAATCACGGATAAACGAACAGATCTGTAATCACAAATAAACTGTGATTGGTTGAAAATGACGTAGCTATTTTTATGAAAACAATGATTGGCTGAAATATAGTATGACATCACCCAATTTTTTAAATATAAAGGTCTGCACTTTCAAACCCTTTTTATTTACGATTTTATTCTTGCTAACTTACCATTTGAGTTTATTTTTTGACGATTTTAGTTTTCTGCCGATTTAGCAACGAAATTTTGTTCGAAATGGAACCAACTAAGAGAACTATTAGTGAAGTAAGTTCCTTTTACTTAACATATTTAGTTAATTTAAAAAATTATATTAGTATATGTTCATAGTTTATTCATTCGTATTATTTTGAAATAATACTTTTTGAAAATAAGTGTATCTTAATACATTTTATGATTTGTTTTTTATTATAAGGACTTTATCAATAATTCGATTATAGAATAATGTGTTAGAACGTTCTGTTTATTTATGTCACAATTGAAAATCAATATGTGCTTTTACTAACTGGAATTGTATTCTTTTACATAGATTCTGTTTGAAGATGAAGATATGCCGTTTGACAGCGACGATGAAGTAAGTGAATATATTATTGAAAACTTTTTTGAGTAAAATTTATGAGTTCTTGCTTAATTTTTATACTGTTATTTAAGATTATTACTGAATGCAGTCAGGATTTCTTGGAAGCATCTCCTTTTTTTGAGAATCTACCTTCTCAGTTTGGTAATGGAATGGAGGTATTATTTTTATCCTATATATATATATATATATATATATTTAAATCTTAGTTTCGATTATGTATAATTTCTTTGTAGCTCTTGCGAATATAGTGCATTTTTTTGTTAATGTGTGTTATTTTATTTTAATCGACACTTTTTTTTTTACAGTTGGAGGATGCTATAATTTTTTGAGGAAAGATCAAGACGTCGTAACAATCGATTTCAGGCTGAAGAAATTATTTTTCGGGCCCGAATCGACGAAGACAGACTTCCTCATGATTTAAGAGGAATCATGCTTTCAACGGTTGTCAACACCGTTCGAAGACTGTTCGAGCTTTTGATAGCGAGAACAACCGTAAACCTGAATGCTACTGATCTGATCTGATTTTGTATTCAGGCAGAGGGCTTAGATAGGCCGATATCAACTACCCTTATGCCTGTATCTTCTCTAACGGCAGAAAAAGTACTTTCTGCTGTAATGAAGGTCTTACAGTCCAAGGATACGATCCAGTTGGACAACGGATTTACGGTAGATGTCATAATGGTGAGACGACCTGTAGGAGCAGGTAGAATCCGTAAGGTATCGAACGTCAACTTAGATCGGCTCACCAAACGATCGATATTAGCGATTCCCATGACCGAAGACGGAATGTGTTGTGCCAAGGCGATTGTGTTTGCATTAGCACACTTGGAAAATGACAAAAAATCTATAGAAACCCTGAGAAATCATAGGCGACCAGCCTTACTGAAAAGGGCAACTGATTTGCATCAGTCTGCAGCTGTTCCTATGGGTCCGTGCACATTCCGAGACATAGCAGTCTTCGAAAACCACTTAAATGTGCAAATAGTGGTAATATCATCCGAAAATTTGAATCAGGTAATTTTTTTGTTTTGTGTAATGCATGATTGTAAAAACTGTCACACACGTCTCATTTTTGTTTGTATATTTATAGGTGTCTTACAAAGGCCAATGCAGACCCCGGCGCATCAATTTATGGCTGCACGACGGGCATTACGACGTTATCAAGTCGTTGAAAGGTTTTTATGCCTCGAATTTTTATTGTGAAACCTGCGATAAGCCTTTTGAACACTTGGAAAATCATCATTGCCCAAATGCATGCTTTATTTGTTTGCGAACGGACTGTACGCCTGGGAAAATGCAACGGTGTCAGGATTGCGACAGACTATGCAATTCGGATGAATGCTTTAAAATGCACAAAGCTACGGAGGGTAATCAAGAATTATCGATTTGCGATCGAGTAAGTTCTATTTCCTCCTTTTTTTCTACTATTACGATTTTCTGTGAATAAAATGCATTTACGAATTATTTTCCTTTCAGGTATACCAGTGTACAGACTGTTGCAAGGTGATAAGACGACGTGATTGTCCGAAACACCTGCACCAGTGTGGCACCACCAAGTGTCCGTCTTGCAGAAACTTTGTTCATTTTGCTGACCATCTGTGCCATTTACCCCGCCTGACTCCTCAAAAACAAAATGATAATATCATTTTTTTCGATTTCGAGACGGACCAGTCTTCAGGTGAGCACTTGGTAAATTTCGCGTTGGCACACTATACTAACGGCGAAGAAAAAGTGTTCTCTGGATACACGGCCTGCCAGGACTTTTGCGAGTGGTTGTTTTCTCCACGTCACAAGGGATTCACTGCCGTTGCGCACAACATGAAAGGGTTAGTTTTTATATTTTTATTTTATAGTTAAAGAGAAAAATTGAAAGTGTTGTGTCTAACAAACATTTT
>BMAW01039658.1:118485-148092 GCA_019974015.1 Nephila pilipes | reverse complement strand
AACTCAAAAAAGATACAATCTATTGATAATTGGTTGGTTATTATTTGTTTAGATATTTTGCTCTTTCATAAACATAAATAGTTAAAATATCCAAACAAAAAATAACCAACCAATTATCAATAGATTGTATCTTTTTTGAGTTTCTGGTATTGATGACGTTTTTCTTTTCAAGTTCTTAATATCTACTTTTAATACATCGTTTTGTTGGGGACTGCCTTACATATCTGAATTTTGGATTGTGTCTTGATTTCTTGGAATTAATTGGCTTTTATTACTTTCGTTAATGATTAATTTTGTTAATGTTTGATTTTCTTCAAATTTTTTTATGTTAACTTTTTGTTCTCTTTTACTTTTAATTAGTGCACTTTTTTGTACATTACATATTTCTACATCAACTTACCAAGTCATAAAGGAGGAAGGTTGGTTCTATCAAACTAGTTCCATTCGCATATTCAGTTCTGAGCCTGAGATTGCTTTTTAACTTGCTGGATTCTAATTTTATTGTTTTATTCTACTTCTATATTTTGATTCGCCTTTTTTCTTCTTTTTGTTTTGAATATTTATTACGTAATTTTTCCTATTTCATCTTGTAAACGTACACACACTCATTCTCTCTATGACACAATCACCTATATATGTGTGCGTGTGTGTGTTTTTGTGAAAAATCTTTTGATTTATGCGTTCGTCATAATTCAAACATCTGTTACTTTACTTGGATATGGAAGGAGATCTATATAACATAAATCTTATAATGTCAAACATCCTCATTTTATACTATTTTTATTTGGGGGGGGGTGTAATTTTGCCAGCAATTTATGAAATATAATAATTTTTTTTATTTATAAGACCGACATTTCCATAAAGAGAATATGTGAACTTTTATTTAGGGGAGTTTTGGAATTGCAATTAATTTGCATTGTATAATAACTTTAAGTTAAATGGTTTAAAAAATAAGCAGGTTTTAGTTCAAATAGTGCACTATAAAAACTAGGATATTGGTGAAGTTTTGTTCTTAAATTTAAAAGAAAAGAAACTCCAACTATATTGAACAATAAAGTTTATTAAATGCTTTTGAAAGTCATTACAAGGAATCTAAATAAAGAATAAACAAGGATGTAATTTGCAATAAAAATGAGTTTTTGATTTAAGCAAATGAAAATCGAATTTGTAAAACTTTTGATTCTGAGCAGAATGTTGAATCAGACTCAACTGTCTTCATCTCTACTCAGTATTTGTTCTCCACTCAATAGCATCAGTTATTTAAGATGCCGCTTGTAACGGAGATCGATTCTGAGGAAGTAAGTAGAATATGGCAGGTGAAATCGAAAGAGCAGTATGTTTCGGAATTTGAAATTCTCTTACAGCGATCTAAAAAGCTAATCGAAGTATTATCAGCATATGGTGTCTATCTAGTGAAACACCAATCAGAAACATCAAGTGTTAAAAATAAATATATGATAGAATAATTCACAGGTTGGCATCTATGCAAAACTTGACTTATTAATCATTTATGAATATAACTGGAATAACTGTGTGAGTAGATACTCTTATACAAGTATATGAGAAAAAAGCTCAATCACATTTCAGAAGATTGTGAGAAAAGATACTTGAAACTTGAGCACCTAACAAAAATATTACTTAAACACACAGAGTGTACGTCTTATAATCATAAAAATGTTCAGTTGTTTTCGGCAATAAGAAGTGAAGCCTAGATGAGACAGATGGAAGGATTAATACCAGTACTATTTACCTAAGGAACCATAGATTAGTTTCAGTTGGGGACAATGGAATGACTAACTGATTATTAGAGTTGCAGTTTTCTACAATTGAAACCTATCTGGAGTTATTCATAAGGATCTCCAAAATATTTAACATTACATACAGATACTAGAAGACGATTTATTATAATTTTGTGAACTTCTAGATGGCTTATAGTGATAGTTTCAACATGATAGAGTAAACATTCACACTAAAAAGTGTACAAAAATATGATTCAATGCCTAAAATATGAAATTCTTGATTGTGCATCATGTAACTTCAATTTCAATTGTATAGTAAATATTTGGGTCATTGTGAACTGAGATGCTCGAGATACTCTTAAAAATATTCAGCCTGAAATAATTGAAGAAATAATTTATTCGATGGAAATTTTAAGACTTAATTTCTAAGATTTTTTTTTAGAAAAAACACATGTTGCACAATGTCTTTTGTCATTGAGTGATCTGCAAAGTATTGAAAAGTATACGATAACTAAAAAAAGTGGTAATACATTTCTGAGGCTTATTTCTGACTTTTATGATACACTATACATTAAAACTACAAAAAAGACAACTGATATATTAAAAATATGTTGTATTATTAAATACAACATTTTTAAAAACAATAAATTACTTTCCCCAAGATACTTTAATCATTTGAATGTGATACACAAAATATTTAAATGTATTGAAATGCAGTTAAAGTTAAATAGGAATTATCTGTATTACAATTCAGTTTAAATCAACATGGAATTCTGAGAAATATACAAGTCCTTGAAAACATCTCTATAGCCATATTATTAGCTCTTAAAGTCAGCTGAGTTCCATCTCGGAAATTTCGAATTCTAATCTTTTTCTTAAGACCTTGTATCTCTGTGTTTAGCTAATACTAAACGACTATTATTATAAAAGTTAAATAAACTAAATGGATATATTAAAAGTAAAACTCCATTTTGAAATTTGCAGAGTAAATACTTGAACATTTTTTTTTATTCGATTTGGGGTGATGATATAGTTTTGTTCTTAATTGGTCTAAAATAAACTCTTCACTAAAGAAACAAAATTAATTTAATTAATAGACATATTGATCCAGAATGTTGTAAGAAAAGAAATTATTTTTGTTTATTTATGCACTGAATATAATTATTTTTTATTGTTTGGTAGTTATTAAAAAAACTTTTAACTTTATTTTTAAAATTTACTAACATGTTTCCTTACGTAAATTTCACTTATATACTTATTTTTAAATAAAAAGTCGTTATAATTCATACCAGTATAGTGGGCTTATAAAATTATTCCAACCAGATGCAGATTACATACCACCCGCAGAAAAAAATAGTCATTTTTTTATTTATATTTACTAGCAGTCTTATATTCTTTATTTTCATAATAAGCAAATTTTGAAAATTTTCTAATTTTTGTGTCTTGTACATGAAGAAAGGGCTTAAATTTAAAAGTTTTTAACTATCTCCATTAATTTTAAAAATACTTTTATAAAAAATTACTTTGTCTGTTGTATTAATATTTGTTTTATATCTGCGTAAATAAAGATCATTTAGTATCTATATTCTCAATTTTGTGTTACTTTTTAATTAAGATTAATTAGTAAAATTTGTAAACATTTTATATGAAAGAAGTATTCAAAATGCAAAATGTTTGAGCTTGAAACATTTATTGTATGAATAATCTTTGGATTATCATTTTATTACATAATTACCTCTATTGATTTTTATGCTAGAATGTTTTGTAACATGTGTTGTTCGACCCTTATAAAAGTTCGCTGAAAAAGAGTTAATAATTTCAGATTTCAAAATAATCTGTTTCAAAATGAAAAAAGTTATTGTTTATTTGTTTTTAAATTATGTATATGTATTTTTATTCATACTTTATGAACAAAGTAATGTCAATAACCAAAAATTTATTTTATATCATTATATAAAGGATTTAGCTATCTTTGGTAAAAATTATGATTACCATAAATTGGTAAATTTGGTAAAAATTATGATTTTACACTTAATCTTGTTTATTATCTAAATTATAAATATTTGATTTCTACAAATGGTAACAATAATAAGGCTAATTTTTTTTATATAAAATAAAATAAAACAGCTCAGACTACAGAGTAATATTTATGGTAAAGGTAATTCTTTTATTTTTTATGTAATTATACTTAATCTCTGAAACAATTACATTCATTTATAAATTTACAGAAATATTATCAGAAATTATATACATTGCAATATTAGCTTAGTTACCCACTTTTATGAAAAATTATATACTTCAAGAAATTCTTTACTTATAGCAGAAATCACTAATAAATAATTAGTTTCTTCAAAAACCCTCTAATTATAGAAATTGAAACAGTGAGATGTAATAATAACTTATTTACCCTCAATTATGATAAAATTAAAAACTTCAAAGGGTTCTTTTACTATTGCAAAAATAATTAATACGCTATTAGTTTCTTAAAAACCCATCTACATTTATAAATATGTAACAGCATGAAGACATTTTAAAATTCTGTAAAATTGTGCTTCTACATAATAATGAATAGTTTTTTTCTTTAACTGAGAATAGGTGGCGCTGTAATGTAGTAAATCGTTTTTGAATGTTATTGTATCATAAAAAACGTAGTATTTTTATGCTTTTTTAAAGTTAAGCAGTTCAAGAAAATTATTATTTTTTTAAAAAAGTGTTTCATAATATTACTTATCTCTTTATTTTATTAAATTTGTTTTACAAACTTAATTACACTTTTTTTATGTATTATCCTGTTCTTGCGCTGTTTTTTCATAATACACTCTATAACGAGCTCAATTAGGTGTGGACACACCTCTAGCCTGGATGCAAGCTGCCACACGGCGTATCATAAAATGATAAAGCTCCCTAATGGTCTCCTGTGGTATTTCTTGCCAAATTTGCACCATTTGTCGGACTAGTTCATAAACTTTTCCTGTTAGTTGCAGTCGCCTTCCCATTATATTCCAGACGTGCTCGATTAAAGAGAGATCTGGCTGGCGAAGGAAGTGTTTGACAAGCTGTAAGATAGCTCATAGCAACACGTGCCGTTTGTGGTCTGGCATTATCTTGCTGAAATATAAGGCCAGGGTACTGCGAAAGGAACGGTAGCAAAACAGGTCTTAGAATGTCGTCGACATACCACTGTGTTGTAAGTGTGCTTCTAATGAAGAACAAAGGGGTCCGGCTATCAAGGGAAATGGCACTCCAGACCATAAATCCTGTTTGAGGGTCTGTGTGGGTGGCGTGCAATAGTGAAAGCAGGATCGGCTGGCACGCTACCCTGGGCGTCTCCAGACATGTTTCCGATGATTGTCAGGACACAGTTGGAAGCTTGATTCGTCGCTAAACACTATAAGTCCCCAGTCAGCATCATTCCGACTTGATCTAGCCAAACACCTCTATAACCTGGCTCGACAGTGTGCGGCAGGGTGCATAGCGGTCGGTACGAGCGTAGATTTCGCTCTATCAGTCGTCTGTGAATGGTCATGGAGGACACTCGTGTGCGGGTCGCACTTCTGATGGTTGATAACGATGAATCACGCGCGGTAACAGCTAATCTGAGTTATCCCTGATACTTAAGTATGTTTTCTTTATAAGTGCATATTTGTTTTCTCTTGCTGTTTTGTAGAGTTCCAGGTTATTATCCAGTAAAATGCAGAGTAAGGAAGGTGGATCCATTAAACTAATTTATCTCGTTATTTTGTTCTATAATTCTTAATCAGAAACATGATATATATATATATATATATACATATATATATATATACATATTATATATATATATATGTATATATATATATATATATATACATATATATGTATATATATATATATATAGCAGAGAAAGAGAGAGAAAGAGCATATATATATATATATATATATGTATATATAACTATACTCTCAACTGACCTCACGAAAGAGTCTCTAAGACTATACAAACTCGACTTGAAATTCTAGCATAAGCTACTCATTTTATGAAATGGATTTACTATCACTAAGAACGGATTTTACGGAAGTCTTATCCAAAATGTAATTTTCATCCGTTAATCTACTCTTATCCATCGGTTATGTAAATTTTGGCGACTTTATAGCCGAAAATGATATGACCGACGCCAAACGGAATATATATTTTTTTTCTATGTATACTGTGTATTATCACCAATTAAGTTTACTTGGCGAGATTTGCGCGTGAGAAATGGAAAAATACCAAAAAATTCGATATTAAAGCGCTGGTGGAGGATTGGCAAGATTTTGGCGAAGTGCTCTTAATGTGAAATTTTGTGCAAGTCGAAATTAGGAAACGTACATATTTAGCTATAGAAATAAATGATTTTGGAATCCCACGGTTGGTGAAAGTGTAGTTTAGATCCAAAACTTAGCGGAATTTTGAAAAATACTAAAATGGCTACTTCTTTCGGAGTTGCGCACACGCAAGACAATCTTCGTTTACTGGAGAACCTCGCTACATGCATGAACAATTTAAGATGTTATGACATACGTAAGACATTTTAGATGCAAGTCGGGAGAATTGCAATTTTTTTTTTTAGGATAGCAGTCACTTGCAATCCTAAATTGTCAGAAATTAAAGATTTCTTGAGACAAGGACAAAAATCTTATGATAGACAAGATGTCATCGAGGGTTGTCAAGATGACAACATGGACAAGATGTTGCGAGGGTATTTCATTTGAAAGTTAAGCACATGATGAATCTTCTGAAAAATGTTGTATCTTTGTCAATACTAGGTTTAGCATGCATACGGTGGATTGAATTTTATCCATATTATATATAAATGGGGTGACTTTTTACTAAAACATTATATTTTTCTCATATATTTGAAAGTTGTGGATAACCATTATGACAGACAATCAATTTCTTAAAATTTCAAATTTAGATTATTATTATCGTTTAAAAATTGAAAATTTTCTTGATATTTTACTTATAGGTTCCAAAATATTATACTATCGTCTGTCCAGCGAAGCTGGTGGATACCAGCTAGTATATATATATATATATATAATTCACACTGTTGCATAATAATATTGATAGAGACAGTTTCATCATATACAGATATATTGGTGACTAACTTGCTTTGAATTATAATACGCCTTCGGAAAATATACATAAATAATTTTCTTATCCTATATAATTAAATGTATTACAGACTGATAACAGTAAACATAAAAAATATTTAGACATGTAATTTAAAATTTTTGACAATAAAATCAATAGCAATATTTTTGACAAGAGAGATATTTTTAAATTTCATCTTCAGGAAGTTGCTGAATACATATTTCTAATCTTTGAAAAATTATTACTATTTGTATTGTTAGAAATAATAATTTTGTAAATCGCAATAATCTAAAAAATAATAATTATAAAAGGCATCACTAGTTGCATTAAAGTAAACTACCTTAGTAATTTTATTAATAAACTCTTAAAAATGTTTAAGATAAATAAAAAATATATATTTCTCTCTCACTCACTCACTCTCTCTCTCTTTTATATATATATATGTGTGTGTGTGTGTGTTCTTTGTATTCCTCTGTATAAATTTAATTTTTTTTTCATATTTTGTATATTTTGAGAGATAGTATTCCTCTATTACATTCTTATTAATACGAAATTTGGTTCTGTTAATTCATATTTTTTTCTTCTTTTACGCTTAGTCACTAAATAGTGACACATCTTTTAGAACACTCTCTTCTAAGATTTTCTTACATATTAGTTGAATAAAAATAAACTATATTTATGAACTGTAATAATATTGACATTTATTTTGATTTTAATAGATAAAGATTTTAAATATTTAAATTTGGTACGATAAGTATATTTAAGAGAATTTCTTTAGTTTCGTAAATTGAATCAATCAATAAATGTTGCTTGGTAGTTAAAAAACTTAGCAATATCATACCATATTGAAATGGTATTTTGAACATCGTATTTTCTGTTTAAAAAAGATATAAATTTTTCAATTAATTTTTTTCCAATTTTGTATGAGTATGCATAGATTAATTTTGACTTTTAATTTTTTTTCTATGGTTTAAATGAAGTGATTCTCTTGCTTTCATTTTCCTATTTTGGAATTACTGGTCTGGTTTGGAATTTTCGATTATTCTTAGTTTGCACGATTATTGATAAAGTAATTATATAAGTTGTGATGGTTGGATCTGTGAAATTAAAAGTACCTTTTCTGTCCAAAGTCTGTAACAGAATTTAACATATATTTTCATTTCTGAGTTTTTCTGAAATTTTCTCCAAGATTTTTTTTTTTTTTTTGGTAAATCTGGGTTTATTTAACTTAGTAGTAAATTTAAACTGTTTGGTTTTTATGTTTTTATTTGGTTTATAATTTAAATTCTCATACATAACATATGTTCTTGAATTCATTTATATTTTTAAAGTAAATTTATGGTTTTTACATTATAATATTTTGGATTTTTAAATTATGATAGTAATTTACAATGAATAGCTTAAAAGTTCCTTTTTTGATTTTCTACTAATTGTTTCAATGAAGTTTGTATTATTTTCAATTTGTAGTTCTAATTATTTTATTGAAATTTTGATTTTTAATAGTTATAGTTTGTAATTTATTTTATGATTTTATAAGGAATTTAAAATTACGTCTAATTATAATTATATATTCAAGGTGAGGATAACAAATAACGAAATTGACGCTATTACACAAGAAATACCCCAGCGACCAACAACTCTTTAGCATGAATCCTTCTCTTTCGAATGCAGTGCCTCTCACATCTGTTAACAATTTCGTATAGCTGTAGTCTTAATTCACATTAGAGCTATTTTTTGTTTCGACAGAAAAAGGATAAATCAGTGACGAGTTGTTTTAAACTTTCTCATGAAACTTGAAAAATCTGCTACAGTAACTTTAATATCTTAAAATATTAAAGTTTTATGAATGTTCAACGTGAGCACTTGTTTTTGAGTGGTTTCAGCGTTTCCAATAGAGCAGAGAAGACGTTAAAGATGTATCCCACCCTAGTCACCCTTCCACAACCGAAAAGGATGAAATTATCTAAAAAATCTGCAGTCTCCTTTGATCTGTCCGTCGGTTAAGTATTCATGCGATTGCTCAGACTGTATGAATTGATAAAGAATCCGCTTTGAAAATTTTACGTCAGAGTTTTGAAAAGGATAATAAAGTGTCTCGAATCGTAGTATTTACTTATGATCCTAAAATAAAAATGCCAATCCATGTACTGGAAGAGCCCATCTTCACCAAGAACAAAAAAGGCTCCAATAAGCAAATCAAAATTCAATTACATGACGAATATTTTTTCCCCATATTCATTTGATTGTGTACCTTCACTGGGTTCATGAATTTTAAACTACTGGTATTAATCAACATTACTATCTTCATATTTTAGCTGAGCTCCGGGAAATAATAAGGAAAAAACGACTTGAATTGTAGAAGGAAAAGTCATTCCGCATTGTCTGTCCGGAGATTTCTAGCCGAGCACAACTTCTCAGTATTAGACCATCCGTCTTATTTACTGGATATTGCGCCATACAATATCCGTCTGTTTCCTAAATTGAAATCAGTATTAAAAGGAACAAGATTTGAATCTGTTAATGTTGGAACAAGTTGAAGCTGTGAAAGAGAAAGCGGTAGGCTTTCTGAAGGAGCTGAAGGGAGACTTCCAGCATGGTTTCGAACTATAGAAGATTCGTATTGAACTTTGGAGGGATAGAGGAGGGGTATATATTGAAGGTTATAATAAGTAAATATGCGAGATATCAAAATAAAATATTTTACACCGTCAGTCTCGTTATTTAATATTCACGCCTTTCATATATATATATATATATATATATATATATACATATATATATGTTTTTTACTATCTTTTTATAAAATAATTAACTGAAATCTGATGGTTTGATCAGTAATTACCGGTTTATAGTTTGTTTCTTAATTGATTTGTTTTAGCGTGGGGGATATTCTTAGAGTTTTACATGTTAGTGAAATGTACGATTTGTGTTTAATTTTATATATATATATATATATATATATATGTGTGTGTGTGTGTGTATGTATATAGATAGATAGATACTTTTGAAAACTTATGATATTTTTAATTTTACACCGTTCTGTTGAAATATCTAGCAGTTGTTCCTGTTTACTGTTAAAACGCTTATTTAATATCTTTTGAAATAAAAATGTATAATATTTAATTTTTTGGAATGAATTTATTTCACTCATGCTTGAGTGACATATGTATATTTATAAAATTTATTTTTTATGAAAACATTTTATTTGGTACAGAAAGCACTCATGAAAGAATAAATTCCTTGAAAATGTTTGGTTCCAGGCATCATTTATCAATACACTTAAGAAAATGCTTAAAAAATTTAACGAAAAATGCAAACAGCATATTTCAAATCACATAAGAGTAAACCCTGCGAGGAGTTTTCGATATGAAACACGCCAAGCTTGAGATCTGCATTTCACTAAAAATTCAATAATGATACCTACCTCTTCAAGAATTTCTTATGCCCGGCAAGCGCGCGATCACACAGAGACATGGAAATATCGAACTGGTGAAACTTTTGCAGGTGCATTACAGATGTGCCTGTAGGGATGAGAAAAAAGAAATTCTATCCTATTTGCAATCAGGGGGAAAGTAGGAAAATTGAAATGAAAATTCTGAAAAGAAATGATATACTAAGCTTACACACGAATGGAAATGGGAGGAAATGCGTTGGAATTTTTTTTATATAAAATCAGCTCTCTCTCTTGGAAACAGTTTTATTTGAAAAGAAATCATACATATTTTTATTGAAAGGTATAGAAAAATATCTGAAACTTAAAAATCCACTGTCAACAATCTTTTTTTTTTTTTTATCTTATCTCAAAATTTGAAGTTAAGGTATTATTTGTGGTGCATAAAAGTGATGTATGTACTTTTCCTGGAATTCAGGATATCATAGGACTTGCATAGATATTTTGAATTTACATAATCATTTATAAAATCATTAAACGCCATCGTATCTTTAGGATTATAACTCTCCAGTCTGTTAATTTATTTTGATAGCTACTAAAGAGTGAAATTCATTTTATGTAAGAAATATTTATAATTGCTTTTTAAGAAGCAAAATAATAGTAATTTTACATAAAAGAGTTCCATTGAGGCCTTAATTGTTTTTGATGTACAAAGTACTTTTTCATTCCTTTTTAACAAATATAAAGAAACACTGCTCATAACAAATGAAAAATTCTTCATAAAAGATCTCTGTGTAACTGGAATAATTGTAAAGATTTTTTTCAAATTTCAGTGATCAAACCTTTTTGATAAGTTTCGAAAAAAAATGTACTTAAAGATGTTTTGATTTTAATGTATTAATTTCAAAATCTAAATCATTTTTACTTATTTTTGTTGCTGACGTTTTCATTATATATTTTGCTTCATATGAAAATTAGTTTACAAGATTAATTTTCTGTTCATTAACTTTCAAGAGTGATTCATTCTATTTATAAGATAATATATTCATTCACGCTTTTTAAAATGCATCAAGCTTAAAATACGCTAATTTATTTATTACAGTAAACTAAATATAAGAAAATAAAATAAAATATTAAATAATGTGGATAACGTATTACAAATAATCAAATGCATAAAAATTATTTAAAATAACATTTCTATTTATTTTTAAATTTAAGAATCACCTATTAGAGTGTTTTTTTTAAAAAAAATTCTACTCTTATATAATCACATTAAAATTAGGAATAAAAACTTAAATGAAAGAAGTCTAAGTTATTCTTATATTTAAAAGTATTCGTGGAGAGTTTTAAATTATAATTGTATCAACACACATAATCACATATATCTTTTCCTTTTATGAAGAAAAAAAATAAAAATATAGTAATAAATATGTTATTTAAACATTTCATAGTCCTATATCATTTTATTTATGTTAGTAAAACCTGTATCGTTACTCAAAACATGTAACGAAACATTTTAATCTAAAAGAATAAAAGTTTATTAAAATCTTCTTACAGTAATTTTTTATAAAATCAGTAAGATAAGTAAAAGTCAATTCTACGAGTCTTGTGCCTCAAAGAAAAATTATATGTTCTTCTTTCAGGAAAGTAAGAGGAAAAAATTAAATTATATGTACAAGTTCCTAAAACATGTTACAGAAAATATGATATGATGCTCGAAACAGATGATGCAGGTAAGCCAAGAAAAAAAATTGTTATCCAAAGTTTTCAAAAAAAAAAAAAATTCAATTTGTTTACCGTCAGGTTCTTCGCAAGAAACACTTTTGAATGAATGTCTAAAAGAATTATTTGAATGAAATCACTGAATCTAGAAATAAAGGTCCAAAAGTCAAAAAGAGTTCATTCATTTTTATTGCATTTCATTCCCACACATTCTAAAAATCTTGTTCATTTTTCTTTTATTTCGAGCCAAAAGCAATGGAGTTTTAGCTATGAAAATAAAGGAAAGAAAAAAACACGCAAGAGTAAATTTTATAAAATTTATAGAGGAAGGCTTTTCTTTAAATAAATCATTACAATAAATTTACAAAATAATAATAACTGCTATTATTAATGTAGCAGTATTAAAGAAAATATAAAAATAATTATTGTATAAATAAAGTTATCTGTGTAATAGTAAAGCTCTTATTCATAACGAATGTTTGGTATTAATTTATTACTAAGAAATGCCAGTATATAATACATTTTTTTCAATGGTTCTTTGTATAACTTTTAACAATTAATGTTATCCTTAGATTGATAGTACGTTGTAGCTTAGTTATAAGAGTAGTGTTTAGTGACTGTGAGCTCGAGGTTTTGATTTAGCTGTAAACTATCATTTTGAATGATGTAGGACATATAAGGTAATTGAAAAGTCTTCGTCAAAGAAAAATTTTCTTATTTTACTCCAAATTTAAGAAACCCCACCTTTTAAAATTAAAAGCAATGAAAATCATATTTTAATATGAAAATATCTATATATTTATGTTTGAAAAGAAAATTAGATTTATAAATATAAATAAATATGTATGAGTAATTGAAAATCAGTAGATGTGTTTACATTTGTAAGTCACATACGTAATTTTAGGTATATCATATGCATGAAATTCCCTATATAACTTTCGAAATTAGTACAATACTTATAAGTATAATGTCCTATATACTTAATAAAATTATAATTTGAAAAAAAAATAAAATTAGGTTTAAACAATTTCTAACTTTGTTGTTTAAGTTTCCCATAATTTTTATACAAATACTGGGTAAAATTTAAAATTTATGAAAGTTAATTAAAAAAACTGTCTTTATACAAAAAAAATCCACATTTCATGAAGTGTAAAATATAAAGACTATGGATATCGTAGACTCTTTGAGAATAGTGTACAAGAATCCTAAGAAATTACATTTAGGGAAAATACAAATAGTACTATTTTTCTCTTTAAAGTGGAACTTTTGCCTACAATTTTAAAATCCAATTTTTATATGTTCTATTTATCACATTCTTATATATAATACGTTTATGGAATCAGCGAAGTCCCTATATTTTTTAAAACCAAATTTTTAAAGAATGTAAGATTTGAGAGGAATTTCAGTTTCTCATTTACTTAAGATAAATGTATTTAGGAGCCTTAAAACCCCTTACATGTTGTACTGAGGAATTTAGGAGAGAAAAGTACGCTTATCATCTTCTTTCTTTTAACCAAGGCTCAAATTAAATGATCCATTGCCTAATTGCTATTTGTGTTGTTTTAGTACAAAGTTAATGCAAAACCAAGAGAAAAAAAATAACCCGAATGTAAAAATTTATAATATAATGGAAATACAAAATCTTGTTTAGGAATAAAATAAGTATTTTTCAATTCAATCGTTACTACACAATTTTTACCTTTCATTATTATTAAATACTAATTTATAATTGACACTAAAATAGCTCTGGATGTAACTAATTATAGTATTTAATTGCTTTTAAATGTAAAAAAATCAAATAATTCTTAAAAATGAAATAATTCAATTGCTGTGCATTAATAAGAGAAAAATCGTAAGAGCAATTTCTCATTGATTTCGAGGAGAAACATATGAAAAATGTTGAATTTCAATGTATTGAATATGTTACATTCTTTAGATTTTCTTTAAAGGAATACTTTCTGAAGAAATTCAACAAGATTAATTAGCTTTTTATTATCTTTCCCGTGATAAAAAATATCGTATAATTATTTTTTGTACAAAACTGAACACTAGAGTCAGAGTTCGGAATTCAAACACATTTTTACATATTATACTGTACAATTATAAGAAAATAATATATTTACTATTACTGATGAATACAATGTAACTAATTATAATTTTGAACCAATAGAAAACTTAGAAAATTAAGTTTTTCACATGGAAAGATACTTCGAATAAATTTTGAAATTGCATTAATTTATTAACTATTTTAAAGAGATTTCAGATTATTATATTATGATTTAATGAGATTAAAAAAAAAGAGTACGGAAAAATGCTGCAGTACTTTCTTTCAGTTTGTAATTGTTTGATGAACTATTTGATTCTCCGGATTTTTAATTAAAAAAAAAAACCTTTTTATTATTTTTAAAAATATAATTTTTCATATATATTGCTTCAAAAATGAATTTTGTCTGTAAATTGAAGTAGACCTTACAACACTTTAAAAATACTGCGAACAAAAGATATACTTAATATTAATAATTAAATTTTTGTACATCATAAGCAATTCCCAATTATTAATGCAAGATAATTCCTTTTAAATGTGAAATATTGTCTTAAAATATTCTTTAATATTAACATATTATTTTCAAAAAAAAAATGTTTTAAATTTGACAAAAATGGTTTTAGAAAATACATGAAATGGAACTGGAAAAAAATTAATTCCTTTATTATATAACATTTAATATTATTATAAGATGACGACTTATTAACAGAAATTTATAAAATTTAAAAAAGAATATCAGTAATGAAAATATTCTGATTCCTACTTTGTATGTAAATAATAATAGTATTATTATTTGTGGAGGTTGTACGTACGAAGAAAACACTCATGTACAATAATTTCTGCTCGGAATGGAATTAAGGCGGCGGCATTTACTCTCATTACTGACGAACATGTTCATTCTGTTAATGAGACGACAGAGGAGCATTCATGGCTGTTTAGTCCACTGCACACTTCAGAATGCATGACATTCAAATTCTGAGTTGAGGAGGAATTATTTGTGGAATCTTCTGGGTTTTACAAATATAAAGTTCAGTTCTTAAGATAAAAAGTATGCTTACGTGTTGAAAAATCAAAATTCAAATAAATTTATATTAAATATCATATTTATCTCATTTCTAATTACTATTGATAACTAAGAAGTTTCTATCAATTAAATGCTTAGTTGAATTATTTCGTCAATTGCTCACTTAATAATTAACAATATTTGTGTTATAGCTTACCATTTCAGGTCCTGAAAAAGAATAGGCAAAATAATGATTATATTTATTATTGCGGTAATATATATATATATATATATATATATATATATATATATAGGAAGGCATTAAAATATTCTTGAGCTTAATGATGATTTAGAAAAATATTTTATATAATATTTAAAGTTTCAAGTGCTTGTAATTTAGCATTAAAAAAAATGCATTTAGTTGCAGGCATTTTATTACTCGATAATAAAGTGAGAATAAGATTGTAATTTTAAGCTGCAAAAAATAGAATGTTGAGCTCTTAAATTTCTGAATAAAATTAGTTTTAATAACCTTGTTAATTAATGTATGATATTAATCCCTTTAAAAATATATACATTTAAACATTTAAATATAATAAAATGTTTCGATTCTTTTTTAATTACCATAATTATTTAGATTTTTAAAAATGATGATATTTGTATGTGTAATGTTTACAAAGAATATATGTATCAGGAATATCAACATGTGATTAAAGATTATATGGATATTGTTGAGGATAGAAATGATGGAGACATTATGAATCTTTATTCCAATTTTAGGTTAAAAATTTCAAAAAACAGTTTTTATGTCATTGAACAAATTATCTTAGATACTAACAATTTTATTACTAAATTAGCTATTAACTATGAACTTCTATTAGAAGCTATTAAACAGTTTAAGGACTGTATTAATATGATATTTAAAAATTGATCTTTAGCAAATTAAATAATAATAATAATGAGAATATTTAATTGAAGGATTTAAACTTTACTCTATTATTGATTTGTAGAACAAATTTATTATTGCTTAGGTAGACTGTGTCAAAAAAATGGCGATTATTTGTAAAAACATTCTACTTTAACTTAGCTATTAAGCATCTTGAGAAAAAAATTCCCATAGAGTTGTGAGCAATTGTCAGATAGAAATTTCCAAAAGAATTGCAGCATTTGATAATTAATTGATGTCAGTTTGAACAGTGTTATATTTCCTAAAATCGGTAACACAAAAATTTGACAGGCATCCTTATAAATTTAGAACTGTAACTAATAGCTTGAATACTCTTTCTCGTAAAAAATTAATACATATTATAGATAAGTTAAAAAGTACTATCACGATTATATATATACAGTGAAATATATGAATAATAAACAAATTTATTTATTTATTACTATGATCTCAATGACTTTTTTAAAATCAAATGATACAGAATATGTTAGTAAAGTGAAAAAAGTGAATTATACAAAATGTAGTATTAATAAGGTTACTGCACATGTGTGGAAAATTTAATTCTTTACTTAACCTAGTGTTAAAAGAAAGTAGTACAGTTTTTAATAATAAAATATATGAACACATAAAAAGTATACTACACAATGTTCCTGCAAATAATAGATTTGACAATACTTATCTACAATATTATGAAGATAATTTTTATAATGTTAATAATTTTAAAATATTTAAGTATATGAAAGTTGTTATTTTATTTTAAAATAATAATACTATAGATGTTAAACAGCTATTATCATATTTCCTGACTATTTTAATTTACTGCAAACTAATATTAATACAAATGAAGTGGCATATTTTGATGTTTCTTTAAAATTAGAAAATATTAAAATATCTTGTAATATATATGATAAAAGAAACAATTTCTCCTTTAGGGTTCCTAAAGCTCTCTTATTTTGGAGCTTTTTTGTGTCTGAATATTTTCGACATTTAATTTAAAACCAAATATTGTGCTATATCAGACATGTCTGTTACATTGGAAATATGCTTTACAATGGATAGGTGTTAGATTGGTTGTTTGCATGTAGAAATTTGTTTGAGTTTTGTTAGGAGTAATTTAAAAAAAATCAACTATAACTTTTAGTCTTTATGTGGTTTGCTTAGTTTTTTAAATTTTTTTGTTCATGTTTCATGTTTTGTTTTAATTACGTTTTCTCTCTTTTTATTTTGTTTTTAATTTTTTTTTCTTCATTTTTCCCAATTCGCAAATTATTTATATCTTTAAAATTATTTTACATTAGTTCCCTTTCCCTTAGTATTTTACATTAGTCCTTTTTCTTTCCCTATATAGTATTGCTACATTTCCGGTTTTAAGAAGGCGAGAAAATATTGATATGTTAGTGTTAAATACGTAGTCTGTTATTGCAAGACATTTGTCTCACGTAAGTATTTTATTATTTTTTTAATCTGATTGAAAACATTTGTTTGGCTTTTTTTTTTCTATTTTCATTTTTTATTGTGAGAATATTTCTATTTATACCTATATTTTTTATTTGATCTCTTATATTGTAACTTACACATTTAACATTTGGTATTTTTTTAGCTTCAGTGAATTTTAATTTTTTTTATATAATGTTTTTCTATAGAGAATGATAAGTCTGTAAAACATATTAAACAATTAATCTGTCATAAGCCATATTCAGAATTTATGAATGTTATATTTTATTTCATATTATGATTTTAATTCTACCACTGGTTTTCATTGCTTATCATGCCTAGATTTCTAACGGTTCATATTTTAAGTTAGTCTTGCTATTTTGGTCATGTATTCATTCATATATTTCTGCTCTTTTAATTGTATAGTGGGATAACTTTCTTTTTTTTTTTTAGATTTTTACAATTAAAGAAATAATCTTATTTCCTTTACATTTTTTCTGTAATCCAAATTTTCTGTAATCTAATTTCAAGGAAATCTATTTTTATTTTAATATTTCTATCAATTCTTTAAAATTTATTTTTAAATATTTTGTTAGATTAAAGAAATATTACACACACACTCCCACACACACGCACACACATACACACACACACAAACACACACATACATATATATATATACATTCTTAATTATTGTAAGATATTGAAACAAATGAAATAAAAAAACGAAAGTTCTATGCAATGTTTCGCAAAGAACAGATTTAGCTACCCAAGGTGTGTGTTTTTTATAATTATTATTAAATTGCTCAATTAAATATAAAGATTTATAAAAAAAACAATGAAATATCGAGAAAGGATCAGTAGTAAACTTTTCCTGTATTAAAATTAAAGCAAACGACAAATTATTATATTAAATATTTTATCAATTGCACGTAATTAAAATTAAAGCAATCGATAAATCATTAAATTGAATATATTTAAGCTAAATTTTATTAAAATTAAAACAAAAGATAAATTACTAAATTGAATGTATTTAAGCTATATTTTATTAAAATTGAAGCAAAAGATAAAAAATTGAAAAGTGGTTTGAATTGCCAATATTGATCGAGTTAAAACAATAACCTCTTGGGTACCTAAAGAAATGTTCTATGTTTTATATAAATATTTATTTTTGTAATGAAACATTTCACTTATAAAAAAAATATTTTTGTTTTATGAATTATGTTTGAAATATGAACGCTAAAACCACAGGAATAAGCAGATTAAAGGTATTAGAAATTCTTGCAGATTTGCAACTGGTAAGATGATAAGGAAATAAAAAAGGTATATAAAGTAATTTAATTTGCTGTATCAGAATTGAGACTGAATTGCATTGTTAAACATTTTTTATCCAAACTAACCCTCTAAAGAATTACTTTATAATATAATTAGCAAATACCAAAAATCGAATAAAAAGAAACAATCAATTCCAAACAATTTCCTGAAAGAAATTATTAGGAATAGTAAATAGAAAATATATTTAAAGCTAACAACTAAATTAAATAAAACATTTCAGTAAATACAAAACTTATTAATAAGTATTGAAAAGAATTAAGATCTTAATATAAAAACGCACTGCATCATCTATAATACTTATTACAAATCGCCGACTCTAAATTTTCTACATCTGAAGTGACAAGAATTAAAACTTCTATAATAACAATACAAAAAAAAATTGTAAAATTTCTAAAACTTTTCTTAAAAATATTTATTTTAATATAAAAATTATAATTTTCTAAAGTAAATAACTTTTGAAATAGATAATTAAAATTCAAAGCAAACATTCATATCTCCATCTACAGTCTACAATCATAATTAAATTTCATTAGTCGAAAAAGTCAAGATATTAGTATATTACCAACATAAAACTAAAAACTTTTTAAGTGCTTTTGAATTTTTTAAAAGATGTATATTATTTCTTATTTTATTTCATAATATTCATAACTTAAATGAGTTCTTAAAAATTAATTGAATATGTAGTAATTACAAAGCTAATAAAAATTAGAAAATATACATAATTTATGCGCAAGAAAATTTTTATTGCTTAGGATATGATTAAAAATAATATTTCTGAAAAATGAATTGAGGTTATTGTTATTCCAGAGAGGTATATTATTCGCTTAAAAATGGACAGGTTCTCTTTTACCGAAAATATTGTTATATTTCTTTTTTTATTAATAATTCAATATTCAATTTCTAAATACTTAGTATTTTTTCATTATTATTAATTTGAATTAAATTATATAATTAGGATAAAAATGAAAATTTAATTTACTTTTAAGGTTAAAATTATCTTAAGATGGAATATGTAACCTGTGTATCTATATAAAATAACTTTTATCTGTTTAGTTCTATGCATAATAACTGTAATAGACATTAGTTAAGTTATTATTATTTGGTACCATTTGTGATATATCTCTAAATTCTTTAAATTTTTTAACATGATATGTAATATAATTTTCCTTAGAGCATAATTTTAAATAACAAAATTTTTCATATGAAATAAGTTTACTAATATTACAATTTTTAATAATAATGTGTGTGTGTCAAGTACACCTACAATATCATCTATATCTATTTAATTAAACATATCTTAAAATTATAGCTATGGTTAGAGTAAATTCCCTTGTTTTTAATACACTTAATAATCATGGAACTATTTTTTATTACAATTAAAATATTCAAAATTTCTATTGTTAATTGTAAAATAGCACGTAATAATTTACCTGCGTTTGTAAAATATGTATTAAAGACATTAAACTCTATGCAAAATTTATTACGTATTTTATGAAATTACTGTTTAAATTTATGTGAATATTTTATAATATAAATTTAAAAACCAATTTTCTTATATAGGGTGGTTACTCTGTCACAATTTATGTTTTAAATTGATGAGTTATTTTTGTCAAGTTGTTTATTAAGTCATTTTATAGCATCAATGTTTGCAAATAACAGGATAATATCTAACAACACTATCTATATATCCTTTTACAAAATACTTTTGGAGTTCTATAAAGGATTTATTTTTTATTTTATTAAAATAAATTCTATCGTCAGTTTTAAATTTTATGTGATAGATTTCTGTATTAAAACAATAAAATACTTTGAAAAATTCTAATGGTAATACATTTTTATCACAAATTTAGCGATAAAGTTATCGAAATATTCATTAAGTATTTTATTATATTGGTTATTGTTAGAGATAATGAGACTAAAACCATTACATTTACGCATAAGTGCTATAGACCTTTAAGTGCTATATTTAATACTTTTTTAAAGTGCTTGTAAATACACATATGCTAGCGTTTATATTTGATAAAATTCTTAGAATCTTTGCAACAATATTTATTATTATTCCACAGATCAATAGTATTATTATAGTCAAAAATAAGTTGACACATTTTTTTCATTACATTTATATTTTTTTTTAACTTTAATATTTTAATGGGAAGAAATTTTATATGTGTTTGTTAAAATATTATTTAATTTAAATAATAATATTAAATTAATATTATTCATATATTTCTTAATATAAATTATTGTACAATGTTCAGTTTTTTGTCCGGTTCTTTCTTTCTCTTTTTTGGATTACATTCAACTTCGACCCTATTTTGTAATTTCCTGTATAGCATGGAGGTATTTGCATAATATACTGAAGCAATAATTATCATTCAATATTATATTTGAATAGTTAGATTAGAATCATTATATTTAATTGGCTTAAGAATAGAATTAAATGTGTTCATTAAAAGAGTATTACTCTTCAGAGATTCAGGGCTTTGTCAGCTTTAAATTTAATGCAGTATATTTTAGTAATTAACAATACAATGCAGTGACTGCATTAACTGTTAGCTAAATTCACCTACTGCGCTAAGCGAATTACTAATTACCTAAACAGCAGTTATTAGTATTTTAAATTTATAACCGCATAATTAACGCAAAACTCTATTAATTCTTTGAGGGAAAAGGAAATATTGCTATTTAGCATTAATGTCAGGTGGTATAAGTTACATTTATAAAAACTTAATTCTTGGAATTTCATGATATTTGAATAAATAAATAATAATCGAAAATGCTTGTGAAGAATTGGAATAAAGTTTCAACTGTTTTGTCTGAATTAGAAAAAAATAAATAATAAAATCTGACTTCATCTACATAGAGTCCTTTTTAAAAAAGGAGTTATCTCACAAATTTTGAAGTTTCTTGAAAAAGAAATAGCACTATAATATACTCTGATAGATTCAATTTACAAGATAGGGAATAATCATTATCAAATATATATATATATATATATATATATCAATAGTAAATATGAAAATTATAAAAGTGTTAGATATAAGTAATTAAATTGAATTTGTATATATAAATTCTCATTTGCATTACAGTGAATTAGGCCAATCAAAAAAGTATCGCATACTATAAATAAAGAAGTAATGATTTATAAATAAAATTGTGTTGCAATTATTGTATAAATATGTTTTGTCTTTTTTGCCTCAATATATGTAAGTTAAATGTGTATTATAATATCCTAACAAAATTTAATGGCTGTTGGTAGTAATATATAAATATTAAATTATATATATATCTCATCTAATATTATTTTAAAACTATTTTTTGAAAATATACGTTTTCTGTATATTCTGGACATCTTCGAGGCAATTCCTAAGAAGTAAATATGTTGTAACTTACATTTTATAATAATGCGTTAGTTTACGAGTGATAGTTTCAATTTCAATGAAAATGAGAATCTGTACAGAATTTAATTGGCTAGTAGAGCATTATTAAGTGCAACACGAGTTTATAAATAAAATCTCAAAATTTAAGGCATTAAATTATACAGTTGTATCATGAATAAAATAAATTTTGATATATACAACTGGTATAGCTAGAAAATAATGTATCGGCTGATATTCAAGAAGCACATTATTCATAAATATCGTTACATAAATATTTTATGGTGTTCATTACTACTACGTATTTTGTAGAATGCATTGTGTAGAAATTCATAGTAAGCCATACATTTGTGATGAGATTATGCAAGTGAGAGATAATCAAATGATATTAGATAGTACTGAATGCTTTACCTAAGACATATTATTTAATGCTTTATCTTTATACATCTTCATCTAATGCTATATCTTGTGCATATTTTTTTGTAGAATCTGTGGGAACTCTTTAATCTAAATCTAATTGTCAAGTAATTACTATATTAAAGTCTTGTAATGCAATTTTGATCAGTCAGAAATAATTAATATTTACATATTCAAAACCCTTAAAATCTCATAATGTTATTGAAGAATATTTAGATAACAATGCATAATATTTTGAATTTAATTACATACATTATTGGTGTAATATTTTTAAAATGGAGGAGGGCGGAGGTAATTTTCACTTGATTTTGTCCTTGAAAATTTAAAATATTCTCAGTATGCATATTATACATTTATATCATTAACATTGAATTGATATTGCATGAATCAAGGTATCTAATACATTACTAACGTTTTTTTGTTTAATTAATATGTTCGAAAAGTTATTTTATAGAAATAATGAGTTTTAACAAATGCAATAATATATAAAAGGTATATATATAAGTTAAATACTTAAGTGATTTAAATCATTGAGAGTTTACAAATAGTTTCTACATTTCCTTTTTATAATATATTTTTAAAACCTTCAATTTTTTAAAAAGTAATTTTTAAATAAAAATATTGATTTAATATTACTAATGGATATTTTTGCCCGCCCCAGACACATATCTTAATTATTTAAGCAAACTGTCAAGTCTTCTAGGATTTCAGAGACAGATTGGGAAGTACCATGAGGTAGTTTTTCTCCTACTTTCTTTGGTTCTGTTTGATACAAACAGAAAAATGTCAAAAACATTTTATGACTTATATATTATAATTCGAATAATATGGATAGCAAAATTATTGTATGTTAATGGAACAGATAGTGTAGTAGAAATTTTTAGTTACATTAAAGGAATTAAAACAGCACGACGAAAAGTCAGGTGGTTTCCGATATTTTATATTATCTTATTAGAAGCTTAGAAATTTTAATACCTGTGTTAATTAATGTACACCCTTGAGATTAAAAATATGATTAAATAGAATTATCTGGAAATCTTACTAGGATAAATTGAAATGGTTATTAAATAACTTCTCTTACAATTAATGTATTTTGGCAAACATTTTTTTAAGTCTCCTTAGTTATGAGATCTTAAACATAATGAGTATTTATTTTTCGAAATTTAAAATACATTTTATTCAGAGCATATTTCGAATATTTAATACTTTTAATTACTTTACCGGTAATTTATTTTGTTTTAGAATTTTTGTAATGGACTTTATGAATATATAAATGTTAAATTCGCTTTAATTATTTAATTTATAAACAGTTATATCATTTGCTTAAAATTGAATTTATTTCCATTCAAAAAATAAACGTAATGTAGGATGAAAATATTAATTATTATTTCTTTGTTGAGTTTCAGTTAAAATGAATGCATTGGCGATATAAAATAAAACATTTAAACAATATATATACACATAAATAATCTAGTAAATTGTTAGTCAAAAATGTTTATCCTTTGAGAGAAAACTATAGAATGCAAAAACTAAAATCGTCATGTTATGAAGAAATCAAGTTCATTTAAGAAACTATAATCCCCGATTAAAGATGCAAGATAATTTTACACGAACAGAGTAACGTATGTTATTTCGATGTCTGTGGAAAAATTTAACGAGGTTTTTGCACTTTACCCTATCTCTGCTATAAATCCGTTTCTTCCTTTTTGAATTGAACAGAAACATAAAATGGGATTCGTTCGACGCCATGGACTTATCCCAAAGGAGAAATAAGGAAGAAGAAACTTTTCAACCCATGTTTGAGGAGCATGTTAACCATTTTCCTTCATGCCTGCGTTCTCAAACATTTACCGTGGCGACGTAGCCAATTCGACTTTCCGCACATCTAGAGAGCATGTTAGGAGCGTGACGAGGAATTGCATTTCTGTTGCGTAGCAACGAATCATCTTGAGGATCTTTGGTACTTTCACAGTCTTCAGCGTGTACAATAGAACAGCCTTTGAAGCAAAGGTTATTTTCTTTACATGTTAAATAATGCAATTTCTAATTACACCATCATCATTGTCATTCGGGATAGTTCATTAATTTTACATTTATTACAAATGGAATATTTGTCTTTAATTTTTGAAAGGATAAGGTCTTTTCAAATGTGCGAAGAAATAATTTCAAAGTGCATTGAGTTTGCTATTTTATGCTTAAGGGGATATGAGATGAGTAGGTAATTGATTAAGAGTCGTGGAAAACATGAATATTCAAAGAAAAACGAGGAATCTATTTACAACGTTCATAAACTCACTTTTTTATTCTTATACGTTTTCTCCGAAGAAGTAATCTCGCGATGCATAAAAAATAAGGAGAAACATTTTGAAATACGAATAGAAATTCTGTGTGCGTAAATGGATTTACTTTCGAGTTCAGAATATCTTATAAATCTGAAAATACGTACATTTTAATATAAAAGAATTCCATTTCAAACTGTAGATCTTCAGAAAGTAACATAAAAGAGGCGGGCTTTTCAAAAGTAAGCAAAAATTAAAATTGAAATGTGAAAATATGTTTAGTTTACGCATGGATGGTCTTCATGTATATATTTAAAAAAACATGTATTTCCTTACAATGTATAAATAGCAAATAACTGTGCAAGTAAAATATGAAAATATCTCCTTTATATTGTATATATATATATATATATATATATATATATATATATATAGAAACAGAGAGGGGGGGGACAGAGCACCACATTTACTGTAATGATTTTTTGATATAAAGTGTAAGAACTGTTTTTCTGTTTATTACTATTACATCTTGAAATTAACTTTGAAAACCTAACATAATCATATATTTTATTTTGAAGGAGCAAAACCTGCTGTTCTGAGGGAAAGGAGTGTTAAATCTTAGTTGATGCAATTTTATTAAGATTGTAATATAAACTAAGAAAGCATGGGAATAAAAATAACGAACTAGTAGAATATCCTTTAAATTTTCGAATTAAATATATGTGTTTAGAATAATAAATATTCTATCTTTTCAGTTTGTTTCAAGGTCGGAAAAACTGTATTGATAACATAAAAATTTGTTTACAAGCAAATATTTGAAATCTTGACATAATGTTGTTACTCGTTTCGTCTGTCATTTTAAATGTTGCTCTAATCACAAGTCTAAATTTCAACTTATGTTCAAGCAGAAATAAAATAATTAAAATAGTCAGTTTTATTTTAAAATAGAGCTGATTAATTGTCCAATAAGGGAAATGCCCTCATTTAGTTTCAAGTCCCTTGCAGCGAATACTAAGAACTTCTCTAATAGCAAATAATACACTTGCCGGAATACGATGCGAGTAAATCCTTCAAAGAGGCAATCATACAGACCATGGTGGGCTCTAGTCTCGAAAAATCACGCTGACACGCAAGAAAATCCCCACGCACTTCACACTTGCACCACTTCCTGTTACTGTAACCTTCTCTCTATTCAATTTTTTGCCAATTTTATACGATTTGATTATATCTATTCACTCCAACTCTGAAGTTTACTTAATTTGACATAGTTCGTTTCATTTGATTCGAAAGAAATCGAAAACTCATCTATAAAATCAGAAAGAAACTCCAGTGGTTAGTTAATGGAAATTTTGGAAATATCACATGTTATAATTTGAGTAAATATCATGCATCAAATCTGTAGTTTATGATGCAATATCTAATTCACTGTTGCTACAATGATTTTTTTTTTTATGTATGTTAAATATAATCTAGAATGAAGTTATAGGGACTACACACACATATATACAACAATAAGCATTTGCAATTGTTGATGGCCAAAGAGACACCAAAAAATTCTTGCGTTTGTATTTAACATTGAAAATATAAATGAAACATTGTACTTGTTCTGTCTGTACATCTTACATACTGATACTTACAAAAATACTTCAATGCACCTGTATGACAGAATTTCACGTTACCTTACCTCAAGGATTTAATATTTTTTTATTGTATTTCTAGAATAATATTTCTTTGTGTGAATTGCAAATTCATCATTCCAAATAATTTGATCAAATTATTATTTTTGGATTTAAAATGACGTATATAACGTAATAAAACATTCATGCTATGAATTATTACATAAAACCTTAATTAAAATCAAATTAGATATGTGATTATTGAAATCATAGTGTAAAGTGCTTCACTGTATGTAAATATTTTATTAAATAACTTCTTCAAAAGCATAAATATTTCGTATTCCTATTGCCATATATTTCATTACAAATGTGCATATAAATTCATCATAAGAAATTTAAATGATAGTCAGTCACAATTACACATTTATTTCCTATGTGTTCAAATGTTTATTTTTAAATCATTTGTAAGCATTACTTATTTTCTCAAAAAAAGATATCTGGAAAATAAAATCAAAATTTTACTCAAAAGGTTAATTTTTGGCTCAGTTAAATCTACAATATTTTTGTGTAAGTATTTTTTTACATTTAAGTTATGAATAGCTGTTTACGAAGTTTAATAAAATTCAAATTATATCAAAATTGATTAGTGTAGTTATTGATTTTTTTTTCATTGTTTATTCTTATTTGACTAAGAAAGCAAATAGAGATATCTTCCATTCTATTCTAAAAAGTATAAATATTTCCTTTCCAAATGCAACATAATTATAAATTCTTATCAATCTGATTTTATTGCTTCTATTATGATGTAATTATTGCAACAATGATACATTTCGGTTGATGAATACAAAGCACTCCAGTTAACACAAATCGATTTAATTAAATGTTTTTATCTATCAGATACTTCACGCTTCATATGTGATGATAAAAGATTTTAAAGCAGGATTGGGCTTCGTAAAGAATATCGTTGATACTCATGAAATTACTCTCTGCATCAACAAAGAATATTAGAAGTCATTCTCACATGCCTTGCTTATGCATCACTGCGTATTGATTTAACGGTTCAAGGACTAAATATATTGCTCCCTATTGTGTTTAATAATATCAACACGAAAATTAAAGCCATTAATTTGAAGTATTCTTTCTCTCTTAATAAATATCGGGGTATTTGTTTTGATGTGATAAATACTTCTATTTACTGTATAAAATTTAGCCTTTTGTAAAACTTAAAAGTAAATTTACTTGAGTATAAACGGGCGTTTCTGAAGGGTCTTTTAAATTATGCATTTAACTCATACTTGAGATTCAAAATAGTTTTCTCCTTATTGAAATGAATAAACCGATGAAAAGTTATATTTAATAGGGACAAAAAGAATAAATTGATGATTGACAAACTATAGCTTAGTTTGGAAATATTTCCATGTTTTATATGTCAATGTTAATGCTTAAAAATTAGCAAAATTTAAACACTACAATTTCTAGGAAACATAGAAATAGTTCTTTGTAAATATTGATTTACCCAATTTTCAACAAACTGATTAAAATTAATGTCTCAAAGTTATAAAATAATTTCAAATATTTGATATTATTGAAATAGTAATCTAAAATCCTTGTCATTATTTTTTGTAGCGAATTATATAGTATAGTTATAATATATTTAATGCAATTTTAACATTAGAACTTTTGAGATTAACAAATATTTGCTTGTATAGATAGTTCTACTTTAACGAAATTTTATCATAAAATTTACATACACATGAAATTATGAACTACTTAAAATACTTTCAGGATTTAAGTAAAATATTTTCTTTGAAAAACTTATTTAACAGAAAACGAAGGAGATGCGTAGTTCAAACGTTAGATGATTAAATGAATAGTGTTTTTTAACAATGTGCAGATAGTTTAGGGTAAGAAGCTATTTTTAAATATTTCCAATAAGAATGTGTTAAATTTTTAGAATTAATAAAACTTTTGACTAAAACTGATGCAGTACATTATTTTTAATGAACAAATAACATTTTATTATCGTAACTATTAGTGAGATATAGCAGGAAAATAAATAGCTTTTGTATAGATAAAGGTGAAAGAAAATTTCTAAGGGAACTGTGTATAATTGCATTTAATGAACTTTTAATGTCAAAAGTGACAATCATGCCAAAAAATTAACTTCTTTATAATAACAATAATTTCATTTCTTAAAATTGTTATGAATATTATGTGTAACCCACAAATGGAATGTCAATGAAACGTCATTTAGTTTTAAAAAGTTGTATGGCATGATATTAACATATATTTGAGGAAAACGTCCTTAGTTGTACGAGCGGATATCGTAAAAGTTTTATTATTACTAAGAAATATCCAAGACATCAGGAAAAAAATTACTCAGTCAATTATTCATCTTTATGTACATAATATTGTAAATTATGGCTATTAATATTGGTTTGTATAGCTTAAGGAATCCACAGTTAAAAGTTACTAAATGTATGGAGAAGAATGAATTCAAACTGCTGAGTTCTATGATGACGAACTTCGAAAGATCTAGAAAACCTTGTAAAGCTTTAGATGATGACTATTCAGGGAAGTCTTAATGAGATGATGTAATGAATAAAAATTAGGTTTCTATCCTGATTATTTTTAGTAATAATTAAGATTTTTTGCTATTACAGAATAAAAATTAAACATTTACGATAATGCGGATTACTTCAATCTATGACTTTGTGAAGCAAAGCAAATCAATATTAATAGCTGTAATTTGCAACAGTATGTATATAGGATTAGATTATTATAAGGAATAAATTTTATCCAGATATCTCGATTATTTCTTAGTAATAATTTAAATATTACGATAATCCTTCTTCTGATGATGATTTTTATAGTAATTATTTAATAATAGAAGGCTGTTACTTTTAAGAAATAAATACATGTCTGAAATAATAGAAAATTAAAAAAAAGCCTTCAACAAAATGCACATTAAACTGATCCTGATTTTTTTTATTTATTTAATAGAGAATAATGGTAAAGAAAAGCACAAATATGTTTTTCGTTTTGATTTAAATTTTAAAAATATTATGTTGCAGATTAACAATTTAGATTTATAAAATAAGGAATTTATTCAGTATATTCAACTATCGTATGATGACAATAAAAAATATCTGGGATGATCGCTAAGCCATCAGATTCATAAAATTAAACAAAAA
>BMAW01039658.1:71575-118085 GCA_019974015.1 Nephila pilipes | reverse complement strand
CATATATATATTACACTTAATTCACATACTGTAATAAATGGCATTTTTATACTATTAATTTAAACTTTAGTTCATTAAATACAATTAATAGAACATAGGTATTGTGTTCATTAATTTCAGAAGGAAACAATATATTTTTTTAGAATTATTTAATTATTTATTACGAATCAAATTTTGATGACAAGAAACTCTTATTAACGTTAATAAAAGTACACTGACCAAAATATTTCTAAGTGATAAAAATTGAATAAAATAGGATTTTGATTGAAAATATAAATGTTTTTTAATATTTGTTTGCAAGAGATTTTGTTTTACTGCAGAAATATTATATATTATTACTATTAGAAAAGTTTATATTATTTTTAATGGGGATTACTTTATGTGTTCCCTATATAAATATCAGGTAAAAAAGAAACAACAAAAAATGATAACAAAAAATTTTTATTACTAAAGTTCTCAATAACAGATGTAACATGGACTTCTGTTGGATCATTCACAAGGTGTACATTTGTGAAAAATTTGCACGACATATAAAGTTTATAAAATGCTATTTACTATTGTCTGCTAACCATTTCGATGTTTATTTCAAGTAAAAAACGAAAAATTATTACAATATTATAACAAAAAGTGTCACAAAGAAATTTTTATAGTAATGTTATATTCCTATACAGTTTTTGGTATGATATAATGTTTTGTATTAATATCGCTTTATTTTTAAATCCAATTAGACTGGAATGATATAATGTTTTGTATTAATATCGCTTTATTTTTAAATTCAATTAGACTGGAATGATTTTAATGAGAGTATTAATTAGATTTATTTTATTGAGAGACTTATTCAAGAACTCCATCAAATATCAATTTTAAATAATTTAAATTACTTGGTTTTTTGTATAAATTTGTACAAGTTTAACTTAATGTAAGCAAAATTATTTTTTAAATTGACAAAAGATTATCTTCAGTTATTAAAATCGAATTTAGAATTATGTTTCTTTAGATCATAAAAGCACTTCAGTTAAAAAAATTTAAGCTTTCAAAAAATCTGTATTATTAATAAAATACACATTACTCCTATTTCTAAAATACATATCTTACTTCTGAGCATCGTTTATATATATATTGTAAAATTAAATGGACTGTTCAGGAAATTCGAAGCAGTGTATGATGATGAATCAAAAAGTGCCTGTTTTTGACGACAGGTGGCATTTCTAAGACAATCTGGTGTTACTATTGAATACTACCATTTGTTAAACAGAACAAAAACAAATTATCACTGATATAGCAGTTAGTATTACTCTAGGAGATTTGATCAATATTTCATTGTTGCCACGAAATGTTGTCGTTGCCATTTTGCAACGAGTTTTCACAGTCATTGATAACAAGATTCATCAATATGCAGCAAAAACTAACCAACAATCAAAACAAAAGTTATTTTCCATGAATCTGCCCCAAAAACGGTGAAAGCGGTTTCATCGGTTGAAAAAATTGTAGGAACTTTTTTTTGGATGCTAAGGGCATCATATTCACGGACTTCTTAGACAAAGAATAAATGATTAGTTAATAGACAATACTAAAGCGGAGTTACTCTATTCTCATTTTTATTTCACAATAGTTAATTTCGAATTCCAGATACAGGTATTTTTTTGAGCCGCGATCGTGTATTTCGCTCAGCAATGGAACTTCCACATCTCCCAACTTTAATACAATTAGGGGTTTTACCATTATAAATAATTAAAATATCCTATTTCAAATAGTTAATTTCAATAGTTAAATTTTCCAATCTTTAAGAAGAACTTATTCTTCGCATCAAACGAAAGGATTTTTCAGATCATGGTAATGCAATGCAATTAAGGTTCAATAGAAATCTTTCATTAGATAATTAAGAGGAAAAATTACAATATACACTTTAATTTAATACTTACAAAGTCTTAAAATTAATTTTCAGATTTTACAAGCTAATTTACGGTACATTTTCAATAACGCTTTTTTCCTTCTAACTATAATGCCTCAATTTCTCTCATACATGAAACTGTAAATTAAAGGAAATAAATTCATCTATATATAAAATATTTTCAATTTTAAGACAGATTTGAAAAGTAAATGAGCTGCAATTTAGTTGTAATATGTATACAATGGAGAAAAACTTATAAAATAAATTTCAATGTAATTGATATGAATAGCAATTAAATAAATTTATACTAATTTAATAGCATGAACAATATAAGAAAAATTTAATATTATATAAAATGTAAACAAGTTTAACAATTTATAATATATATACAACTATAATTTACTGTAGTCAAAATTGATTAATTTTATATGGAAAAAGACTCTTTAGTTATTAAATGCAGATTTAGGATTTCTGTAGCAGAAAGAAACTTCTGGTTGATTTTTTTGAGAAAATCATTTTAAAATCCCTTGTATTATTAAAATACACGTTACTCATATTTCTAAAATCAATATCTCACTTCAAAATGTCGTTTATATATAAAATTGAAAAGCTACTGTTCAGGAAACTCGAAACAGCATATGAGGATGGTACTAAAAGTATCTGTTTTTGAAGAATGATGGTGTTGCTAAAATAAGCTGGTGTTACTATTTTGTGATACTCTTTCTTATACAGCGTCAAATCAAATCTGACTCTGATTGATTAGTTAGTTTTGATTTAACAGTCATTTGCTTCTAAATCAAAATTTAATTGGTGTTGTGTCGAAATATTGTCGTCATTTTGCTTCGAGTTGTCAGCGTTAATGAGCTGAGGAATCCTCATAATACACCTAAAAACAAGCAGGAATAGTCTCATTGATAGGAAAAGTTTTATCTATGTGTTTATATATATATATATATATATATATATATATATATATATATATATATACATTTTCTTTTTCTAATACCTTATTTCACTTTTTTACTAGGGTACTTTGTGAACTACAGTTGTAGATAATTGTTATCCTGAATGAAAGCATATTCGATACCTTTGACAATTCTTCAATCACATATCCATATGTACTGTGAAATAACACATCAAGTGATTTTAACAGTAATTAATTGCGTTAACCTCTGTTATTATTTTACACTAAGATTAGTGGCCATGGTAATCTAGCGATAATGGTCGCGAACTCGTGGTCGGCGATGTTTACGTTAAATAGTAGGTTTGAGCCCTGACCCCACTAAATTATGTTGTTGGGCTGATGCACGTTAAATCTGTCGTGTCTCCAATTCTTCTCTTTGGTGTGGTGAGCGGGAACTGCCCACCAGATATCGTCCTCCCCACACCACCAGGGCTCAAAATTACAAGATCCGTAGCCACGAGCCCTCTTATTCCTTCTAATTATGACGCTAATACACAATCACTGAATGCACACAGTTTCAAATTAACACATTCAAATAAAATGAGAATTATTTTCGATATTTTTGTGAAAATATTATCTTTTTTATCTTGATTTTGAGTTTACATCTGTGAACATATTCAATACATTTTACTTTAATTTCATTCTTTAATTTGAAAAATCGGAACAACCAAAATTTCGATACGACTTTACGAGATACTGTAATTTTTAATTTTAATTATAATCTTTGAGCTGCAGAAAAGTTGATTAAAAATTGTAAGAGGATTTTGCAATTCATATCCCATGCTAATAACATAGCAATTGTTATTTTCAGTATTATCATTAAACTTCAATTATTCATGAACTGGTTTTATTTTTAAAAATATTTTTAATTACATTCGCCGTAACTCATTAGTGCAAAATCATGTTCCCTCTGACTTTTTGAGAGATCTTTTAAATTCCTGGAGGGTTTTATTTTTGTACTTTTTCTTGTTAATCCAGACCCTGTTGCGTGACTAAAACGAGCACTTGTTTTATTTTTACTGTCATCGTCAAGCAATTAGCTTCATAACGGTAAGAATGATGTTGAAAAAGGATTTGATGTAAAAGTTCTTAACTTTATTCAAAGTAGTTTTTGCAAAAAGGAAGTATTTTTAATGATGTTGTTTGGAAATATCGCTTAATTGTCCTTTTATTTGAGAGTGTTCTTAAAGTATTCTCTGTAGTAATCTGTTTCTTTCATAGTGAATATTTTTTCACAAAAGTAATTCATTCCAAATCTTTTGTGTTAACAGAATTGTACGAGTAACCAACTAAAGTATTTTTAATCCTCATTCGATAAATATTAATCTTTAATAATAATTCCTATTTTCACTTTTATGTCCTTTTCTTGAATATTCGAAATTTATCAATAGTCGAATAAAACAGTAATTTTCAAAAAATAAAGTTTTGAAATATATTTGAATGCTCTTGATAATTCCCTGATAAATTACACATTATAATAATGAATATAAAATAAAGAATGTATTCAGTGATATTTTATTTGAAATTAGAAATTACGAGAGTGGTTCAAAAAGTACCGGTGTTAGGAATGGGGTTTACTCACTGATCATTGGTCCAATGATCGATTTCACCATTCCTAGGAAATTCAAGAGTATGACGCCTTTTTATTTAAAAAGTCTGTCAATGAGACCATCATTGCCTGATTCGTAATAAATGCACCAGATATAACCCATTGTTTTGATTATTACTTTCTTCTTGTATATAATGACGAATCCTCAGTGCATCAATGGTGACAACTCAAAGTAAAATGACGATGACACTTCGACAATTCAAATTTTGATAATTGTTCACAAATAGATACCAAATATAAATTAACCAGTGAATCAGAGTAACATTTGTTCTGACACCGCTTAATATTTAGTAGCACAGAATGGAAACACCAACTTTCCTTATCAATACTATTTATAGTCAAAAACAAATCCTTTTAACCCCCTCTCCTAATCGTACACAATACAATTAATTTAAGTTATTAAATTTATGGAGTTTTGGTAAGCATAAAAAAAATCTATATTATATAATAAAATGTACTTGTTTTCATACCTGACGCATTCGGGTTATCAATTTTGATGCATAAATTCAGTCAATGATTTGCAAAGATGAAAGCAAAAGCAGAATTTAAACTGTAAACAAAGGAAATATAAGAATATGTCATATATTTTTAAAATTGTATCAGAGGTTGTTGGATTGCAAAGGAGTTGATGTAAAAGGTTATTGAGAGATATATATCACGGATTATTAAACATATATAAGTCAGAGCTCTCCTTAGATACTTGAAAAAGTTAGCTTTTTAAACATTTTTAATTATTTTCAAGATTTTAAAATAATTAACTTATTATTCTCCCTGAAATATTTGCTTACAGCTGTCCAAGTCACAAATGGTAAATCTCCGATTTTAATTTGAAAAATCGTTATAATTATATGAAATATTAGAAGCATTGTATAAATTAAGGCAAGCAATTACCTTAAAAAATTTGGAAATACGTCATTTATTCTCAATATAGGTATTTAAAAGTACTGAAGAAAGTGAGGTTGGTGAGAATTCAAAAATATAAACACAATTTTGTATTTATAAAGAAGAAAAAACTGTCAAGTCACATTTTTTAAAATCACTACTTAATTTTAGTATTGTATCTCCTTGAAATAGCCAAAATTATGTCTTTTCATTATTATTGTCTTAAGTAATACGAATAGTTAAGAATATCACCAGTTAAAAATTTTCTATTTCAAAACAAATTAAAAAGAACGGTTTTTTTAAAATCATTTTTGTATATTTCTCAATCAGGTTTCATATTTTCATGAAATTTCGAACCGACATGTTTACTAGGGTGAAACAGAAAATCGTACTCAACTTAAATTCCATATAATTAATTAATAATATGATTTTTCGAAGCGTAAATTCAAGACAGATTATGAATAATTCATTTGATTTTTCTTTAAAATAGTGAAATACATTTTTTTTTTTAATTTTATGATGCATAAAGTTTTAAATGAATATTATCTCTGTATACAAACAAGAATTACTCCAACTAAAAAAAATTTTTTTTTAACTGAATAAGCATATATTTCTTCAATACTGCGGAATAAGGCAGCACATGAATTTATAAGGAAGGCTCTTAATTGTTTTTACATGTCTGACCACGAAAGTTTATAATTGTAATATAGACATATTTGCAGTATAGCTATAATTATATATATATATATATATATATAGATGTTTAGTTTATTTTTTATTAACATCGCACTAGAAGCAAAATGAGAACTATATTGGCAATAGTCCGCGTAATTCTGAACCTCGGTCAAGTGACGAGGATGACACCTGAGCTAGCACACCCTTTCCTAACTTCCACACAACGCCAGTGGGAGGACTTTGAGCCTGAAAGATTTAATGCGCATCAGCCCCGCCTACATGGAGGGTCTTTAGCGGCAAAAGATCGAACCCGCGACTGAACGAAAACCGCCAGTCACGAATCCGAAGGCCTGACCTCTAGGCTACCGAAGCCACATATCTATACTTAAAATAACAAAAAAAAATATTGTCAAATAACCTGCTAACAAAGCATAAATTTGAAGAGGTATTTTAGTCTATTTCGGTTTCCAAGGCAATATGAACATTATTTAACTTCCTTTATGATTTTTTTATGTTAGCTTAAGAATACTGAAAAGTTTTATCGGAAGAACAAGACATTATTCGGATCAAAAAACAGTTCTTTGTTTCCGTTTCACAGAATACTTGCTTAAAAACAGCAGCGAAGCCATAAATTTTCTGAACAAAATCCCCTTGTGATTTCGAGCAATTTCAACGGTCTCCTCCTAGAATACTATTGATTCCACCCTTATCCAGTATTTCTTTCCCAAGGCAATACTTTTTTAAGGATGAGTCTTAGGAAACAAGAGATTTAATTCTTTCTTTATACGACAGGGTCTACTTTTCTGAAAATGTACACAAAAGTATTATACTGTTGCTTTATTTACAAATTCGTCTGTTTGCAAGTCGCACGGAAGAAAAAGCGAATGATCGAGGATATGCGGTTCAATAAATCGAATAAAAAGTTTGAAAAACTCTTTCGAACACGAAAGGAAGCTACATAAGTATTCTAACGTCGACTCATGGGATATCGTTTATTTGGCCTTTTCTTTAAATTTTTTAAATAAGAAAAAAAATTTATTCCTGAATTTTGTTTCAATATCTAATCAAAATCATTCATTTACTAAATGAAAAAAAAATCGCACTTGATCTCTAGAAGCTTCAACGGTTAGATCCAAATGAAAAAGAAAAATGAACTATATTGATAGCAAACAGTCCTAAATTTCGCTCATAAACGAATTTTCTTGAGTTTGAACTACAAAATCGTTTTTAAGTAATATTATTTAAAGTTTTCAAAATCATACCATATTAAAAAAAAAAAAGAAATTTGCTTTTAACAATACATAAAACTTTAAAAAAAAAATATTCTATAATTCAACTTATATGGGCAAACTGTATAATGGTTTAAACCACAGTCATTTTTAACATTTATTTCATGTACTACTAACGAGTAAAGCAAATACCAAAGACACCATTCCGTAATCATCTGAATATAGTGTGATTTTGAAACGTTAAATAACATCACCCAAAAACAATTTTGGGATCTAAAATCAATGAAATCCCTTAAGAGCATAAATTAGGGCTGTTTGTTATCAATTTGGTTACTATTTCTTCTTTATTAGGATCTCCCAATTGCAGCTTCTGGAGAAATTGTGCATCTCCCACAATGTTTTAGTGGACACGGTGTCCTAGAGGTCACATTCGCGAATTCACTGCGATTGATTCTTTTATCGAGCCGTGGGTTCAGATCCTGAAGCCTCGAAAGACCCGCCATGTAGTCGACTGATTTAAAGTCCCAAGTCCTCTTGTTGGCGTGTCGTGGAAGTTTGAAGAGGGGATAGCAGCTCTCTATAGCAGCTCTCTTATAGTCCTCGTCTCTAGACTAAGGTTCAAATTTATTACGTCCATCGCTAATAGCTCTGATTTTGCTTCTAAGAACAACGTGAATAAACAATTAACCAATCAATCGATTCAATTTATCAAAGATGTTTCATATTATCTACAGGTGTTTGATACAGAAAGGTACCTCCTAGATGTTTAATAAACAAGAAATGGTACTTCATATTGAATCTTATTTTTAACCGAAACACGAGACATTTGTATTAATTTAATATATGAGCACATTATGCCTTTTTGTTTATCAATAAGTATCATGAAAAAAATGTTCTATTAATTTTTTGTGCATGGAATATTTTCTGTCTAATTGTCGTTTACAACGATAAATTACATATGAACAGAGAAATATTTTCTTCCCAAATTCATAGTTTTTATAAATGGAATCATAATACCCAATAATAATATATTTATACCTCTTTCAACTGTGTGAAACAAATATGATATAACTGAAATTTTAAGGGTGCTTTTATTACTTTCTTAACTTTAGCATTTAGTAAAAAATGCATGTATTTAAATATTGGTATCCATTTGATAGAGAAAAAAAAACTTAAATCCGGTTTTCGAAATGAATATTTGTAGAACAAAATTCAAACATATGCTTTGTTCTTTTTTTTTCTAAATTTCTCATGATATTTGTAATGCTTATTTCTTATTAACATCTATTATTACCGTATATTTACGCAGATAATTCGATAGATGAATCATAAAAAAGGCCCCCAAAATCTGGGGTAGTTTTATAGGATAGATACAAAGAATTACATTGAATTTTTTTTTAAATTAATCCCAATTTAATATGAAACGAATCACTCTTCCCAATGCATTTAAAATACTTATAAATCCTCACACGCTCATCATCTAAGGTAAATAGCTTCTCAAGTTCAACTTCAAATTAATTGTTGCCACGCCTATCTTATGGGACCCATTCTGTACTTAGAGCATCAATTTCCGCTCATCCATTAGTATCCTACAGCAAACATTTCTCAAAGTCATCCATAATTTTAGAAATCCCACAGTTTTTGAAGGATTGCTAGAAGTACATGTGAGTTTGTTACTCAGCATGTGCTTCTATAGATAGTGGTACCAGATACAAGAAAATGCTAGATGGATTATTAACAGCACCCATAGTCTCATCACGTAGGATATTAGCGAATGATCTCATAAATTTGAATCTCGTTGAAATGACGAGGATGACACTGGAGCACCTCCCTCTCCAATCTCCCCCACTTTGCCAATGGGAGGACATAGAATCTAGACATTTAACGTGCATCAGCATCGCTTCAAGGCAGATCTTTAGCAGCATCAGGACTCAAACCCACTACTCGAAAAAACAACATGGGCCGCGAGATCGCGATTGTTAGGCTACCGTGGCCAATAAACTTATTAGGAGTACATGTTAACTCGTGATTCGGCAAGTACTTCTATAGCCAGGGCTGCCAGTTGAAAGATAATAAAATTTGTTCCAGATAATGATCAGGGATATAAACTAAATTCATAGGCTGATAATAGTCTTAGGGTCGTCTTATAGGACAGATATATGCTACGACTTCAAAGTTTTGACGAAAATTTATACTTCGCCTTATCTTCGGAAGTACACGATTCACACACACACACACACACATATATATATATATATATATATATATATATATATATATATATATGTATTAATAAATTTCTCTCATTACCTCTGTAGAATCTACTCTAAGGATACTTATTATTTAATTAACTTCCTTTATTTCTGAAAATAATTTATTTTAAGGTACATTCTGGCAGGAAATGTAATACAACATCACCTATAAAATTTGAAGGGAAATTTTTTTAAAAAAAATTTGTCCAAATCTCAATCCATATTACAATATCATTTTAGGTGCATTATTTTAAATTCCAATTTACTAATTTTTTTTAAAATTTAAATATTTCTTATGGTAAGAAAAAAAGTTAATGAAATAAAACTCTTGACAGTAAATTGTTACATAAAAACCTTAACAATATATCAATTAACCTATTTAGTTAGGAAAAGTCTTACTTAGAATAGAAAATGTTAATTTATTGGTAAATCGGGTAGTCTGTCTTGGAATATTTTATCGGCAAAGGCTGTTATTTGAGTTTGTAGCAGTTTTACTTCCAAATAATTCTGATTTTAATACCGTAGTTTCGAAACTTTCGTGGTGTTCCAATTTGGTCAATTTGCTGCAGATGGCTCGTAAAAAGGAATTAAGTATCGGTGTAAGATTCAAGTTAAAGCCAGGTTAGAGCTGGAAAAGTAGCCATTTCAGAACTGTGTATGAGACAGTAAAGTATTTCGCGAATGGGGTTGAACAGACTTATATCATTGTCTAATAGTAATTATTTCATTTCACGCACACACAGTTTTTGAAGTTTAAGAAACTAAATAATATTATTAAAACATAAGAAAATAATATACTGATTCATTCGATCGAACAATTTTGTATAGAAAATCTTCACAAGTTTGATTTGCTTGTGGATTGTCTATGAATGTTGTCAATATTAGCAGTTAGTTGCGGAAAGTTTGTTTGATGATTTGTTATTGTAGCTCGCACAAGACCATTTAAATGCAAATGAGTTAAAATAGACTAATACTTATTTTCAGTAAATTTAAGTGTTGAATAAAAACTTATCAATATGAAGTATTGTAAAAACTGAGAATTGTTACAGCGCCCATCTTTTGTTTTTAGGATATTTTAGGTACTGAACTTCTTCCCAAAACTTAATAATATAACCATCGTTTTGTTTTGGGAGAAAATTCATAAAATAGAGTTATTTTGGAGAGAAAGGTTTCGACTTTGTTTACTTACTAGTTCCTTAAGGAAAAATGTGTTTAACAAACTTAAAATAAGAGAGACTAATTACTAAAGCTGTAGTAGTGATAACCTGTACCTAGAAATCAGAAACATAAACTCATGTCGCGTTATATACAGATGTATGAGTCTTAAGTAAATTGAATACAAGAAATCAACTATGAAATATAATGAAAAAGATCTATTCAAATACATAAAACATGTAGAAATATAAACAAAATGAAAAAAGTATACTTTTTAAAAAAAAATGGAGCTTAGGACAATAGAATTCTTTTTAATTCCATAAGTGATATGCAATGAAAGGGAACTTTAATTCATTTGCATATTTTTTTAATATGCATATGTTGTTTAAAATCATTTATTAAATTAAAAATTTTCGTTTGATCATATTCGAATTCATAGAAATGATTTAATTTTCAGATAACGTGAAGTAAATATTTTTTTCAAAAATATGACAAGAAAATAAGTTATGGAAATGTTTATTTTATAATGAGGTTTTACTTATGTAGTTAATTAAAACTCAATTTTTTTCAACAAATATAACACTTATCATTTGATGAAGAAATATTCATCATTAAGCGCATCTTTAAATATAAATCTTTATTAAATACAATAGGAATAAAAATAGTATAGAATATTTTATTTAAAGCATCTAACAATATATTAAGGCACAGATAATTCAAATATGGAAAATTGATAAATAAATACCATCAGAGAAGAGATTCATTGAATTTGCTTCTTTGAAAGCACATTGAAGCGGCTTTCAATAAAACAAACCAGGAAAACATTTAACATGCATGCAAAAAAGGAAATTAAGTGAAATCTGTGGGACTTCTTAAAATGAAAAGTGCGTGTGGATTTTAAATTAAATATTAGTTTCCAATAACTTTTGATAGAAGAGAATAACATAAAGAAAGATTCTTTGCGCACAACCCTGCGCCGCCTTCGAATGTCTGATATTATTCATTAACTTGCCAAAATAAGAAGCATCATTTTTTTTTATCAAAACAGTTTTAAAATGTTGAAGGCTTTAAGAAATTTTAATCTGTAGGCAAGACATGATTCTTAAAAATATTTGGAAATATTTAACGAATAAAAGGACTTTAGAAAAAGATGAACTGTATAAGATACTTTATTTAAATTATTGTTCGATTTTGTGTACCAAACATTTAGCATTTCTTTTGATGATGACATAGAATATTATCTATTCATATCCATTATTATATATTTTTCAAAAGTAGATGCTACAAATAATGTCGGTAAGGAGCAATTGATAATTAAAGCTGTAATTAAATTAAGAAAGAAATTTTAATGTGGAAAATTTGGTCTGTGCAACTGTAACTGTAAGCCTAATCACGTAAATATTTATATTTATGAATAAATTGTCCTTTTCTTAATATTTTAGCATGAAATAAAATTATAAATCGATTACGAAATAAAATTGTTATTTGGTAGTTGGTTGTTCCGCTTTCATGCCAGTTTTAATTTCTTCTTACCAATTGCTTTCAAATTGTTTATGATTTAAAAAATAAGGTATACGGGGAATAAACTGCTAACAGCATGGAGTAAATAAATAATTTCTTGAAGTTGCCTTTTTACTTCCTACATTTTTCATTGAAGGAGTGAAAAGAAATTGCCCATTTAAAAAAAGAAAAAAAAAAATGTTTTTCTCTTGAATTTCCTGGGGCAGAATCAAATTTTTATTCGATTTTCAAGTTTTGTCGATGGTAGAACCAACACATTAAGAACTTGACCTTTTGAACAGTGCTACTCCGGATTGAGAAAAATAATTTGAAACGGGAATTAATTTGTTTACTGTTTTCTGCAATAACATAGTTTCTATAATATAGTGGCTAAAAACAGTGCTCGACAGAAGTAAGGCATGCTAAATTCTCGACAATAAATGTCTTCAAATTTTTTTCTAAGACTAATAATTATAAATGTAATCACAATTCAAGCGAAATAATTTTTTAGCTAAAATTTCAACGCTTTAACTTTGTTGGATACCAGTTTAACCGAAAAATGAGAGAAACAGAGTTATTGCTAGGAAAGGAAATAAGGAACAAAACATCACATTTCTATATTTTTTTTTCTACGATCGATACCAGATTTGAAACAATTGGACTCAATCTAGTTTTTAAGCAAAGTAATAATAATAATAATAACCTGAGATTGTGCTCCTAGCTTTGTATAGCTATTGGTTGGAGGCTATTAGTCAGAGAAAAAAATTCTGCTGACACATGTTGTAGAGAACACAATAAGTTATAATTTCGCAGAATGAAACTTTTTACTGATTTGAGTCTCACTTTTTATTGCAAAGTTATGGACAATAATTACTAAATGTGTCTGTCAAATAGAGGTTCCTGACGTTACTGAAAATTAGTAGTAATTGATTCAGTGACAACCAGTATCGCGGGAGGAGACGAAATATTACAGTAGACACCTACCGACCCAAGCTATCCAAGATTGTCCGCTTCAGTTCGAAGAAATCATCTCACAACAAAAAGTAAGAAAATATGAATTGTTGCCAATGGCTTCTTGGCTCCATCCAGATTAAAAAGACATCTGGAATGCAAATTTTCTGATTTAGTATAGAGAGATGAAAAAATCTTCAAACATCGAGCTTGATCTCTTTTAAAAGGCTCATTTATAATAGACAGAATATCTAAAAGTGAAAGTGAAAAAACCATTGAAATTTTCTTTATAGTTATTTCATACATTGCAAATCTGGAAAGACCCATTCTATTGCCGAGACATAATGATGTTACACAAGACAGAATGTTATAAATTGCATTTTAGGTCTAGGCATGGCAGAGAAGTTTGATACTGCGCACCTGTCCAATAGCTCTATAAGCAAGCGAATTTACAAAATTCCAGATCAGTGAAGAATGAGCTTATTAGAAGATTGATAACATGTGCTTATTTTTAGTTTACATCTTGATGAAAGTACCGACGTTAAGGGACTTGTTGGTCTTGTGCTTGTAAGGTATCCATTTGAAATGCAAATAAAAAAGTTAAGAATTTTTCAGGTCATATTTTCTTATTCATTTCTTCGTCAAAAACAACATATTAAGTAAAAAACTTGTAATAATAAAATAAACAAAAAAAAACAAAAAAAACAAAAACCCAAGAAAATAAAAATATGAAATGTGAAAAACAAGAATTAGTTAATAATATGTTGAATGTTGAAGCAGGCTTTAGACTGTTATTCTGCGTTATTCTAGAATTATAGGACTGCTATCATCATCAACAAATATATTATTAAGAAATAGTTATAATACCAGAAATATAATGAATATTTTTTTTTGAAAACTATAAACCAAAATTACAAAATTAAAGAGAAAAACATGCAAAAAGTTAAAAAAAAAATTAGTTGCAAATAAAAACCCAGAAAATCAAAATTTTCTAAAAATAGCACTCCATTTATATTAATATTACGAACAGAGATACGAAAATGAAAATAAACTACATAACAGAAACCAAAAAGTTTTAGAAATAAGAACTACTCACGTTTAATACTCATTAAAGCTTTGTTTCAAAAAATTAGTCAAAATTTGGCTTCAAATAAAGCACCATACCAATTTCCCAAGTCAAAAATAAAATAATTTCTAAACATTGCCAAAATGCAAACATTAAATTCTGTAAAGAATAATTTTTAAATGTTGCGACCAATACCACCAATAAACTCTAAAAAGCCAAATAAAAATCAAAAGCCAGCACTACACACAAGAACCATTGAAAGAAAATTATATTTAAAAAACTTACAGAAATATAATTTTAAAAAAAGAAAAGAAATCAAAATCAAAATAAAGCAAAGGAAATTACCAAACTGTAGTATAACTGAGATTAAAAAGAAACTTTTAATCAACACCATTTAAATAGTAAAATTACATTAAATTAAAATTAATTAAATAAGGAAAAAAATTAACCAATCTAATTTAAATAAAATTATAAGAATTTTTTTAAAAAAGTAATAAAAAATAGGTATATAAAAATAAGTGAACTAAAAACTCTAATAAAATAATAAATTATTAAATTTTAAATTAGGAAAAAGTCTTAAGAAATAAATAACATGAACAAAAAAATAAACAAATGTAAAATAATTAGAAAAACATTTAAATGAAATTAAATCAAAACAAAAGAAATTCTTTAATTTAAAATTTAAAATGTATACAATTTTTAATCAATCTAAATGTTATAGTTCTTATTATTTAATTTTCGCCTTAAATATTAATTGGATACTTAGCTTTAGCAAAACCTATTTAAATTATTTGGAATATTTTAAGGCATATTTCATAATTTGATACTTCTAAGTAAAATATTACATAAAATACTTCTCTATATTCTTAAACTTTAATTGTTGTCAAAGAAAATATCTTTATTAATAGGAAAACAATAATTTTTCTCTTGTCATATTACTCTCAATGTTTACCCTAACATCTAAAAATGTATATCATAATAGCTGACATTAGTTTTAATCAAATTTAAGTAAAGAGGATAAAAGGATAAATTTGGCTTAACTTCTGGATTGAGAATAATTTGAAAAATTATAAGATCGTCAAAAATCTAAATACCATGAAATTATTATAGTCTATGAAATTATTTTCATAGATATATAAATATACATTAGCAAGACTAATACTAGCAGGATCTCCTTGAGATATTCCAATAATTTTTTTATTATTTTTTACCATTGTAACCAATATAATTTTCTCCTTTGACTACATTAATAAGAAATTTAAATTTCTCGTTAGAATAAGAACAATTAATTTTAACTCTTTAAAATTAATTAAAATAACTTTAATTAAATCACCAATATGTATTGAATTAAATATATATTTTCAAAATCACAACTATAAACATTTTAAATATTCTTACCATTTATATAGTTAATAATTCCATAAATATTTTTATAATGATGACCGACTTATCCGAGTTCTCCATAGTATTTTGTAAAATATTTTGTTATATCTTACTTGATGTAGTTATATAAGTACTGAAGCCATTAGATACACAAACAGACACAGTTCTGAATTTAAAAGATATCAGGAGCTAAAATATATGAGGAAATTTAACAATATTCCTTGTATAATCTACTTTTTATATAAAGCCTTAATTTTATAGTTTTTTCTCTATTACTATTATTTTTTTACTATGGATTTATATGGAAATTTAGTCGATACAGAGATCTCCAACATCAAAGAACAATGGGAGAACAGTAAGAATGTAATAAAATGTAACAAAACAGTCCCAAGGATTGAGGAGTGAAGAGAAGGAAGGCATCCACACACACACACACACACACACATAATCAGCCCCTTGCCTCCCAATACAGTCTTAGGTGATCTCCTTGCTCCTACGCGACTCTGGTACCGAACAATCGAGGAGATGGTCGGAGTTCATTGTTCCTAATTTATAAATTGGTCATATGTTAGTTGTAACTATCGCTATTAATTATACTAATAAAAACATTTTTTTTTAATCAAATGCTTACTATTCATATTAACTTAAAGTTCTGTATAAATAATAGCATAATTACCTGGGCATTGAGCATAGCACCTCTTAATTTCATATAAAATCTTTTAGATCTCAAATATTCGTGCTATATTTAACTCTAAAACTCATTTATTTAAACTCTTCCACGATATAAAACTCTTATACACTTTAAATACCTCAAAAGGTAAATTATATTTTTGCAAATAATTATATCAATATCTTCATTAATTATTCTTTTAGTATATTTATTATTATTAATATTTATAATTCATAAGTAGGTTCCCTTATTCATACTTTCTCTTTATTATTTCGAACAATATTTAGAATACCAGTAGTCTCATGTTTGTACTTTGCATTTACGTATTCATCATAATCCTCACAATTACAGACATACTTGCTCTGCTAATCTTCATAATTGCTATAGCTAAAATTCCTACGTCTTATATTTTATGATAATTAAAATTTAATATCAATAATATTAATAAGAATTAAATTTCTAAGCAAATTAAGATTATTTTTAAAGTTTATATTATCATAGACAATCATATATCTAATACTAACACAGTATTTTTCCTTATATATATATATATATATATACTGAAAATCTATGAAAAAATAATTTAAAACACTTAAAACACTTATATATATATATATATATATATATATATATATATATATGTGTGTGTGTGTGTGTGTGTGTCACATAATATATATAAATATTAATGTTAGTTAGATATAATTTTAAATTATATAAACTCATTCTAATTAACAAATTGAAACTTTACACGGAAATTAGACAATTTCATTGAAATTTAAAAATTACAAATATTACAGAATTAACTGAGAAAATCAGTAAATTATCAAAATAACCAAAAAAATCAGGGCAAATATTATAAATTACTAAAATAAAACTGAGCATGATAATTTTCATTCAAAACATACTTAAACCATTAGTAAACCAAGATAAATACAGAGATTCTTCAAAAAGCATACCAAACATCAAGAGAAAAATATTGATGAAAACCAAAAATGCAGAAAATATAATTTACATACTGCCCAATATTTTGGAATAAGAAAAGTTTGCTTAAACTATTTTCGTGGATTCAACCATTACAAATTCATCAATTACATTATCAAAAATTGTATAGACCAAGGATAGGCAAAATTACAGAAATATAAAAAAAATTCAAATTAAAAAAATGAAACAAGTAAACAAATACATTCAAAACAAAGTAAATAAGTACAAGTTTTTAAATAATGTACATATGTACGTATACATTTTTCCTTAGCTGACTGGAATTCGCCAAGCCATTCAATTAAAATTAAAATGTAGTAAACTCGTAATCTCCATAATAATCAATGAAAATAAATATATTTACAACTCTATTGATAGTCAATCACAATTAAAATATACCATGAGAAAGAAGTTAATATTATCAAACATAATGAAAAAATATGACAGAATAGGTTCGTGCTTAAGAAAATTAATTAAAATAACAAAAAAAAAATTATGTTACAAAGTTAGTATATTTATAAATATATTGAAAAAAAATGCAGCAAATTATTAAGAAGTAATGCAGTGTTTGATTTTAAAAATTATATATATATATATATATATATATATATATATAGCATCATGAAAAAAATTCAATATATACCTATACATACACCTCTCTATATAAGTTTTTTTTTTCATAATCCCACAATATTACACCTTCTTTCTGGAAGTAAACATTTTTCAGATTTGGGGATTGCTTATAAAAGTAAAAGGAGAAAATGTTTCCAGAAATCAGCTTTTCCTTTTGAAACCTTCAAATCAAAGAGGTTAATATTTACCTTCATAAATTACTTCTGACATGCCTAAAATTCCATACGTTAAGAGTCTGCTATAAATATGTCCACAGAGAATTTTCTGCCATGTCTGAATTAGTTTCTGATATATCTGAAGAATTTATTTATACATGAAAGATTATATGATTGCTAAAAGTAACAAAATTTTGCACTAACAAACAATATAATTGGTAATATGGTATATTAAGAAAATATATGCATGATTTAAAAAAAATATTTCTTTAAGTATTTTTAATAATTTTAATGTTTTTTTTTTGGTTCCTCATATAAAACATCCCTCTTCCTCATAAAAATTTACAGATTGTTTTCCTAAATTCTTCAGAACTAATTTAAAGAGATAGTTCTAAGATAAAACTAAATAGAAAATAACAAATACAGTTCAAAAATAAGCTTTCTGATAATTTAAATCAGAGTTAAATTCCAAATGGAGTACCTTGAAATAAATTTATTCGAACTGAATTTAGTTTCATCATTTTTTGAATTTTACTCATCATATGGAACTACGAAATTTTGGGCGTTTTTAACAGAACTCAATGAAATATATATTTTCAAAGTCAATGGAAAGGGTTCAATATGTATATATATATAAAAAAAAAACTTCAACGCACCAAGAATTTGTCCGATGGAACAAAAATTGACAGATAGGAAAACTATGTACAGAATAGAAAATTATTAAATATTCAGAAAAATTGAATGATTCACTTCAGAGTTACATAGTTATAAAGTAACGAGCTCAATAAGGTGTTGACTCATCTCTAGCCTGGATGCAAGCTACAACACGACTTGGTATAGTATGATAAAGCTCCCTGACGGTTTCCTGCGTTATTTCTTGTGAAATTTGCTCCAATTGTCGGGCTAGGTCATCAACATTCCCTGGTAGATGCAGTCCCATAATTTCCCAGAAATGCTCGATTGGAGAGAGATCTGGCTGGGCAAGGAAGTGTTTAACAAGCTGTAAAACAGATCATAGCAACACGTGCCGTATGTAGTCTGGCATTATCTTGCTGAAAAATAAGACCAGGATACTGCAATAGGAGCGGTAGCAAAACAGGTCTCAGAATGTCGTCGACGAACCACTGTTATTGTAAGTGTGCCTCTAATGACGACCAAAGGAGTCTGGCGTTTAAGGGAAATGGCACCCCAGACCATAAGTAATGGTTGAGGGCCTGTGGGGCGTGCAATAGTGGATGCAGGAACGGCACGCTGCCTTGGCCGTATCCAGACATGTCTTCGATGATCGACAGGACACAGTTGGAAGCGGGATTCGTCGCCAAACACTATACGTCCCCGGTCAGCAACCTTCCAACCTGATCTAGCGAAGCACCACTGTAATCTGGCTCCACAATACGCAGTCGTGAGTGACAGGGGGCGTAGCGGTTGGTACCAGCGTAGATTTCCCTCTATCAGCCGTCTGTGAAGGGTCATAGTGGACAGTCGTGAGCGAGTCGCACGTCTGGTGGTTGATAACGATGATTGAGGCTCTGTGTCATTTGATCTGACAATCACTCTGTCGTCCCGATCTGCTGTGGCGCTAGGTAGACCGCTAACATCATAACGCTGAAATTTGCCATTGTCCACCTATTCTTTCCAGCATCTTCTAATCTCCGCATCGCATCGACCCATATGACGAGCGATTCTCCGATTTGCACAACTTGCCTCTTTCAATCCAATGATATGTCCTCTTTTAAATTCTGACAGTTGCTCGTAATGAGTTTAAATCCTGCGGTGAGACATTTGTGCAGTTTTTGAAAGGTATCTTAAATCGCATTACAACAGAAAATTTGACCATCAAATTGAGAATCGCTTCTTATATACATTTGCTGAGTGCGCAGTTCCGATGCGCTGTAGCTTCTGCTATTCATTCATTAAACATCAAATTTTTATCATTTACAAGTTCGGTGGAATGGTTTTTGCTTAGGAAATTTCAATACAATTGGGTTATTCCTTCTTTGAGCATTGTTTTTTGTTTTGTTTTAGGGTATATATACATATATAATACGAAATAACTCGGTAATTGAAGCGTAAAAATGCATTTATGGGTTCAGGGTTGAATAAGAACACCTACAGATGATTTTTTATTGATTTCTAATAGAAAGAGGCAATAACTATACACAATTTAACCGTAAAAAGCAACAGACTCAGTTCCATCTTCTCTATTACAACAGAAAGGAGCAAAGAGAGCACTTTTTACTGTGCAGGTTAATTTAAAGTGGGGATTTCTCCAGGTTGCGTGGAACTCACGTGGTATAAGATTAAGGGATAATGAAGGATTAACCTGTGTCATCTATCACTCTGGTAGGGATTATTGCCGACAAATTTATGATATAAAAATTTATTCAACAAGTTTCATGATCTCAGAATCTAATAAGTTTATGAATAATTTGGAATTGTATCAGTAAACAGTAATGAATTCTTTACTTTTCCGTTATAAATGCGAAAATTTAGAAATTAAAATGTTTTTCAGTGAAATTATTACAAATTTATGTTGAAGCATCACACACACATACACACACATACACACACAAACACACACACACACACACACATATATATATATATATATATATATATGATATTAAATATTCTCAATAATGTATTTGCTAAATTAGGAATATCTCTTCCTAAATGCTTATTAATGTGTCCTCTGATTTTATTAAGGCGCACAATGACGTATACTAGGATGGGCAGTTATTTTGACCCGGTTGCATTGCGTAAAATCGGAGGTTAGTAAAGCCCCGCACCTTTCAAGTTGATTGTATTTAGTAGAAAACTTCTTATTTCAGAAATGCATACATTATAATATAAAAATCAATAATTATAAAGTAAATGAATGTGGTCATTTTATTCAATTTATTTTCTGTGCCAATATAATATAATCTATAGCTGCTAGCACATTAATTTTAGAATAAGTTTAATGAGACAATTTTACCCTATCACACTTTTTACTAATATTTTTAATTTAGGAGTGAAATTGCTTGTTGAGTTTCTCATCACAACCTACAAGTTGATATCTCTCAAAAAGCAACTGCATTTACTTTGTTGACCTTTAACAATGAAAAACTTTGCTCAGAAATGTATGTAGATCCAAATACAGAGAACATCTTCGCGGCAAATTTCTTTATATATGGACACTTTTAGCAATCAAAGATTTCTAAATGTCAACTAATGTCTCTGCATTAAGTATTTTTTCCACAGATTGATCTGACTGAAAGTCAGTAAGTTCATGATGCAGCTTCTCAGGTGCTGTGTCAATTATAACTGATTGGATAAGAGAGTAATTTAAAAAAATAGGTTCAATTTTCTAAAAGAGGCCCGAAAACTTCTAGTGGCCTAGACATCCAAACTCTGCAGATGATTCCTAAGCTTATTCGAATTATTTTTAGGCACTTTGTGTTTTCCTAAATAAGGAAAATTACAAAAATTGCCTTCACCGGCTTGCCTTCAAATAGATTTAGCTTTGCTTTGAACGATTTTACATGCTCGTAATTTCATGTGAAAAAATAATCTTCTTCCCTACATTTAATTCATTCAGTTTCTCAAATACATCAGTTACAAACATCATCTCATTTCTCATATCTCCACTCCACACAACTAATATATTATAACAAAATCATGAGATATCCCCTCTTTCATGACCAGATATAAAAGGAATTTCATCTGCATTGCCCAAACTATTTTTATTATTTTTCTCTGGCTTAACCAAATCACAATGTTGCGGTAATTCATATCTAAATACTCTGCCTCCACATCCTCAAGATATGATTTGAACTGTCTATGGTGGAGTACCCTCGGTTTGATAGTGTTCACCACATCAACAATAGGATCTACCAGTTGCTTTAAGTCAAGTGCAGCTTACAAAGGTTGTCCTGATGCAAAATGCAATGAATAGACAAAATTTTGCTAATTTTCTCTTGTTCTTGTGAACTTGTTTATTAAAAGTTAAGTCATACCTACATTCTTTACACTAAAAGCTCTTCCCCATCTGTTCTAATGTTTACCATTTTATTTCAGGACATGCTAATTTTCTCCATACAGTTCGGGTCACATTCAAGAATGTTTTGAGCAGTGGTTCTATGTTTCATTGATTCTAGACTAAATAGTTCTTCTGTGTTTATTAAATTTTTAATATTTCGGATAGAGATGAGTAATTGTTCAGCGCCTTCATTACGTATGCTACCATCAATTGTCTAGGAAATACAAACAAAATATTTGTTGGGAATCTTCAATTGTTCTGTGAGTTCGTCACTAATTAAGTCAATGAGCCACACAACGGTCTTTCTTGACAATGAAATATGCTTTCATATTTGCTTCTTATGCAAGGACACAATACATTTACACAATTTACTATTCACTACTATCTAAATTCGCCATCCAAAACGTCTTGTGGTATTTAGCAAGCTTGTAAGTAACCGTGAGACTTGGTTCTGCAGAGCAATTTTGAACATGATGTGTTTACTGTTTTTTAACTATTGTTTGTTTCTTCTTCAAACTTTTCATGCACTCCACTATTTTATTTTGCATTCTTCCATGCAATGTTTGAAGCCAAATTCGCTATGTTTTGTTTCGTAATGTTGTTTAGATTGTACTCCTTAAATACGGCTATCGTTTCTCATGATATAATAAACGCACTGCTTTACCAAAGCAATATTATTTGTTTGTCCATTCTTCATTAAAAACACGAGATTCATCACTAATTTTACGTTTCTTTGGAGGGTTCATGATGTCACTAAAATTGGAAATTTATGTATTTACCGTAGCAAAGTCAAAACGAAAATCAACCAGATCAACCGAAAAAGCACTGATTATAGTTTCTACATTGCACTTGTATATTAACGTGTGCGTCTTAGTGGAAAATAAGTGACGAATTTTCACTGGCGCATCGGAAGGAAATCTTAGTTCAAGGCCAATTTTTCTGTCTTCGTAATCCACTAAAAACTTTTTTTCTGTAATTCACAAAGCACTTTTAGAGGGTCGTTATTTTTACACCCCTGGGACATGCATATTAACAAACGAAAACCAAAGATTAAAAATTTGCAAATATATACAGGTCACAAAAAATTCTGTATTCCGTCACTTCTATTTTCAAAACTTTCTAACATAAATAAGTACAAGTTTTGCTGAAGTTTCATAAAAAAGATCATTTTTTCCAGGCAAAACTCAGTACTCTTTGAAAGTAATTTACTTTTATTTTCAATATTTATTCACAATAATTTTAACTATTAGGTTTTGTTAATTAATCATTTGAATCATCATTTTTTTTATATATAATTTTAATAGTTTTGTGAAAATGAATCGCAAATGGCGAAATTGAAAGAGGAAATATTTTTTACCAAGGCGTTTAATAAAAAAAACACTATTTTCTTTTTATCCATATAAAATTTTTCATGCGTTTTCGAAATGTCTTAATGAAATTCGAATATTTTACATCTCACTGGCATGAAAAGATTCATTAAACGGTACATTTTGTGAATAAAGTCCTTACTTTGTTTTACAGTGAAGTTTACATTAATTCCTTTTTATTGTTACCAGCATAAAATATCATTTCGTTTCTTCTAGAAATTTCTAGAAAATGTATGAAATGCATATTTGTATACCAAACTAGTTGAGGAAAATGGAATAACTAATTTGATCGATATAAATGCATCTATGTAATGAAAAATAGGAAACTACTTGGAGTCAGCAATTATTGTAAATACAAATATTTCTGTCTTGGGAAATAGATTTTTATAACGAAACCATATACAGTCCTAGAAAATAAAAATAAATAAATGGGCTTTTATGTAAAAGTAACGTAGGAAACTACATGGATTCAGCATATTATTATAACGACAAGCATTTCTGTCTTGGGAAATAAATTTTTATACAGAAGTCGATTGCAGTTACAGAAAATAAAAATAAATAAATATGCTCAAATGTATTAGTAACGCAATGGATGGTTCACTCAACCACAAATATGCTTATTGAAATCTATCAGTATATTAAAACATTAAAGTAGTAGTTTTTTTTTTCTCTTTATTCATTTTTAGAATTCTCAAGCCCTTTACGTTTTGAGAATAAATTCTTACTCATGAGTAATTCTAATACAGTTGCATATACATGTTTGAAATTCAAAAGTATTACTACTTCTACAATTGTATTTATAATCTTAAATAAGCAAGAAGACCTTTATTAATTTGAAATACAAACCCATTATAATAAAAAATAAATTTAAAAATTATAATATTATATATACTATTATAACTGCTTCTTTTTTCAATATTTACAAAATAATAAATATTCTTTCAGATTATTTAAATTCCAGGTGTGTTGAAATAATATAACTTGAAGTTTATACTTTGTGATTATTTCAATTATGCTTAAGAATTTATGATACACGAATGAAATTCAGAAATAAATTAATAATAATGATGTAAGCGGCAAATTAACACTGTCAATTTGATTGGAAGTTCAGAAAGAAATTTTTAATTTAATACAAATTTTTAAACTAAAAGGGAACAACACTTTACTCCCATGTAAAAAAAAATTCTTTGTGGAAAAAATCATTTATAAAATTACATAGGAAATATAATATGTCCACATACCTGAGAGTCAAAGAAGAGCATCGCAAAAAAATCTCCAATTTTGGAAATTAACAACCAATTTACGAATTTCATGTTATTTAGTTTATTCTATGTTTAATTTGTTAGCTGATAGATCAACCGTTATATAATATTGTTATCCTTTACTTACTTGAGTAATTGTATACTAATATAAAACATCATGAATCTATCATCTTACTATTTCTATGTATTTATCTTCTAGCTCTTAACTGAGTAAAAAGTTTTATATTTCGGTTAATTTACTGGCTTGGCAAAGGAACTCGTAATCCATCCATCATTCTTCAGGAGACTCTTGTGGGATTGATTTACGATGCATCTGTTGATACTCAAATCGCAACGTTAGCATGGATTTGGAGAGCGAGACACCATCTCGGGTGTGAGACTTGTTTTCAGTTCTTAGTTCAAATTCCTGAGGCACATTGGTTGTGCCCAAAGAATTTTTGTACCTTTGGAGAATGACAGCATCCATAAATGTTTAACAAACATATATCACTTTTTGAAATTACAGTAAAACATGTTACATTTCAAGCTCTAGAATTGAGTATGATGTTCTATTTGTTACGTATATACATATAAAATAGCGCGCAAAACATAAGCAATAAATGTCTTTTTCTGCATACAACCATGAAATTGTAATAAATGGCTTTATGCGACTAGTGCAGAGAAACGGCAATTTAGTAGACAGGTGCTGCATATGCGAATATCAGGACTATAACAACAGAGGAGACGCCACGGCACGCACACTCGTGTATTACGCTCGCTCAATGCCAAGAGAACTTAAAAAGAAGAAGGATGGAAGAAATTCCAATCATTCCCTGTAAGTTAACGTAAAATCGCACATTCAGAATGCCTACAGGAAATAATCAGGATGCCTTTATACGTTGTGCAAAAATCGGCAAGTTTGAAAAGTAGCGTAGTTTGACGAGTGTAGCACAAGAGTTTGGAACTGACATAAGTGCTGTTTCAAAAGCTGGGAAAGCCTTCCAAATGACAGGTACAGTTATAAGAAAGATTAGCGGCGATCAACCATGGAAGACAGTGGCAAGTGATGTCCAGTATATCCTTCTGGAGAGAAAAAAAGACCGGAACCATACATCGGGCACACTGCTCAGTAGCTGCGTACGGCAAAAAATCTGATTAAAACTAATGTTTATTTTTATGAAACAGAATTCTTAGATGTTGATTTAAAAGTAGTTAATAATGGGATTATTAGCATCATTAACGCAAAGGAGCTAATTATTGTTTCAAATTATTAAATTGCTATATTTTGATAGTAGTTTAAGTTTGAATAATTTTGGAAATATGTTACATTATAATATATACTGAGAAATATCTATTTAGTTAATTTGCCAATCAGTTTTCAAAATAACTTAAATAATTTCCATAATAATTGTGCAAATTTTGATTTTCATATAATTTTTTTAAAACAGAAACTTAAAACAAAAATTCTAAATATGTCTAAAAGTTTTTTGAATAATTTGCCTTTTATATTACGCATATGTATGTGTGCGTATATATATATATATATATATACACTCTATTTCCTCTTTTCAATTTCTTTCTCTCTCATTATATATTTTATTATTTTTATTATTAATTTTTTAATAAATAAGTTTTCTCCTTTAAATCCACACGTAATTTTAATATTTCTTGCTATCTAGTTTCCTTTTTTTATGCTTTTTACATTGTTTTTATTTTTACAGAAGTTTTTAATAAGTCCATAATTTGTTTTTCAAATATGTTACATTTTGGTTTTTTTCATCAATTTCCTACAGTATTTTTATAAGTAAATTGAAGTAAATAATCTTTTTGATTTTCTTTAAATCACTCAATCAGATTGTTTTCCTTTAAATAAATAATTCGGAATTTTTACTTTGGAGGTGAATTCATTTATGGAGTAAAAAAGGCAGCGTATTTATATGAAGTTGTGTAAAGTTTACTCTGTATTTGTTTCATTTTTGTAATTTTTGTTTTATTTTTAATGAAGTATGTTCATGGTGTTTTAGAATAGATATAATTTCCTTACGCTTTAATTTTATCTTGTTTAAATTGGTTTAACATATAATAATTATTTGTCGTTAGTAATTATTTTATATATTCAGTTATGTTTAAATTTGCTTTTTTTGTAATATAATAATTAGTTTAATTATTATAACATTTTAATTAAGGTTTTTATTAGTTTTAAAATATTTTGGCTGATTATTTAAGTTAAGTTTTGGTTTTTTTATTTTAACTGTGTACCCCTATGATTACCTTCTATTTACAGTAGTTGATTGTTTTTGTTTTTGATCTATTACCATCTTTATTATAAATTAATTCCCTTAAGTGTGATATTTAGATCAGTAATTACCGGTATAAATACGTCTTAATTCCATTTCAAAGTATGTAACAGTATTTAATTGTTTAATTTTTTTTTCTTAAATTTTTCTTTTCTATCACTTTGCTTTGTTTAGAATTGTTATGTTCTTAAACAGTTTGTTATGACTTTTTGAGATTTTGTGTTCTAGATTTTAAATTGCTTGATTATTGAAGTAAATTCTTTTTTGATTTGCATAAATATTATTTTGTTTTCAGTTATTTCTTTAACTATTTAATTTTTATTTCTCTTTGTTTTTTTTCTTGTTTTGGTCGTGTTGGAATTGACTCTTAGGGTTTTATGTTTATAAGATTAATACACACACACACACACACACACACACACACACACACACACACACACACACACACACACATATATATATATATATATATATATATATATATATATATATGATAGTGGATTAGGATGGATTGGTTTTAATAACGTCACTGGAAATCAACTGCAGTTCTATTAGCCATAATTAAATTGACAGTGCTCTGAGTCCTCTGTACTCTGTAGAGCGATCTAATGGCGAGGTGTATATTGCAGTTAAACAAGACGGGGGACAAAGGTTTCCACATTTTTTAGACTTTCATTTCAAAGTTACAGTGCAACATATTTCCTTAAAGCGTTGACTTTTGGAACTAATATTTTTTTCACTGGACCTTTCGTATAAATATAACTATTTTTATCACTTGAGGTGTAGTTGGTAGAAACCAACGATATTTTATATTATATTCCTTCAGTATTAGAGGAGGAAATAATTTAAAGGAAATATTCCAATTACGTATAACATTTAGTACAAATCATCGTAACTAGTAAGGAGCTATTTATTTTATTTTTGCTTAAGTGTATTTATGTTGCGCATGTGGACTTCGTGGCTGTGAAAAACTGGTTTTTGTCCATTTCTTCTATTCTGCATGGGAAGCAACTGACGTATTGAAATTGAAGCTTTGCATGCCATTGAGAAAAGCTTTAAATACATAAAAAAGTAGTGAAGCCGATCCAAGCTATGTTCTTAGAATTTTGTTTCAAAATTTTTATTTCATGGCTTAAGAACACGAAAAAGTCATTCCAAGGAACTCATTCAATGAGGTGAAAGGAAAATTTCTGAGACTGCATTAAATTCTATGATATACGTCAATTATATTAGATGACAATGTTCAATTAACTAGAATTAAAAGTATTAATAATTCGAACAATACACTTCTCTCTCTCGCAATCCTAATCTCAAATCTGCGAAAATAATATCTATTCTTCTAAAATTAACTATAAAGCACAAAGTTTGCACACTAGAGTTCGCCTGAAAAAATGTGAACACAGACTAGAGGATATTAAGCATTTTAAAACAAAAATCTTGTTTACGTGATATTTGCAAGGATATGTAGACCGTGACATATCTTTACTTTTATTACATATACTACTCAATAACGAATTTTTTTTATCTGTTTGGTCCAGATGGATTAGAGTACTACTTGAGAGATTCACAGAAAGGGGGAAATATTTTTCTATAAGAAATTTTAGAGATGGAAGTTTTATGACATCGGACGCCTTCGGAATAGTTGCGAAATATTTCCATTCACTTTCACTACAGCAAAAATGAAGAGATACGAATTCATGAATAAACTGCAAATACATTTTTGGCCATTTATGTGGCGATTTTGTCATGAGAAACAATTTTTTACTGTACAATGCCTACGTACATACCAGTTTCATTACACGCCAATAATTGTCTAGAAAGAAAGTGACAGCACTGAAATAGTAGGCTTATTCGAATGATATTAATCCAGTAGAGAAATTTTGAGGAATAATTGCTAAAAGTTTTTTGAATATATCAAATAGTTAAAATTTACAGATGAACTTAAAAGTTAAATTATAAATTCTAGGTCAAATATTTATCAAACTATTATAAACAATCGAGTGTAAAGTATGAGTAACCATATTTTTCTCTTAAACGCTACAAGTAGAAAAGCAACTGAATATTAGAGAGCTTTGGTTTGTTGTTTCTCCCAAAAAAAACTTAGTTTCTTAAGTGCAGGTATAATTATACCACTCCAGCAGTATATGTTTTTTAACATGATTGTAATCCATAAATAAAATATGCATGTTGATATTTCTCTTAGTTATATTTATGTATCAGTTGAACTTTACACACCCATTCAGATAAACCAAGAGAAAATATTTTATTTAAAGGTAAAACCTTAATAAATCTTAAGAAGTAAGTATATATATATATATATATATATATATATATATATATATACTTCACTTCGGCCATAGAGGCCGAAGCGAAACCACCATAAAAATAACAGATGATCATCAGAAAGGGATGTATGAGCAAGAGAGAGGAAGAGCGTCAGAAGAGTCGCTTTTTATAATAGGGAAATTTCTCTTTAAACGTCAGAGACCACGTGGTCTGGATAGAGGAACATCAAGGGAATTTAAGTGTAGACTTAAAATCTGGTTGAGATCATCCCTACTGTCTGTACTGTGGGAAAAATGTTAACTTTGTAGATTTTAGGCTCGTATGATTGAATAAGTTAAAAAGATAAAAGGAATCTTATCAGGTGATAAGAATGAACATTATCTTAACAAAGAGAGAATGCTAAGTTCTTATATATAAAATATAAAAGAAGTTCTTATATATATATATATATATATATATATATATATATATATATATATATATATATATATATATATATATATATATAACAGACACAAATATTAACGGGAGTTACAGACTGATCAATTTAAAAGAGTACTCATTGGTTTTTCTTTTTACCCTGAAATCTGACGGATGTGGCAACTATTCTGACACTGCAGTATAACTGTTTGAACCTTGTTTAAGTGTAGGAGACAGTCTTGAACACTGTTGGACTGCTACATCTTTATTTGTGAGGTAAAACAGAAATGGAGATACACAATGTTACTTAATCCTATGATAATTTAATTTTTGAAAAAAATAGATATATTAATTCAAATTTTTTACATTAACATTCTTTATAGCAAATGTTGAAAATGTTCTCTACCATTTTGAATGCAAACATGAACACTTTGAATCAAGTTTTTCGACACACTTCACAACACTGTTTGTGTTATTAAAGAGATTTTTTCATTTACGATTGGCTTATATTCATCGATGTTTGCAGGACTTCTTTGGAAAACCCTACTTTTGAGATAATTCCACAAATATTCTAATGGGTAAGGTCTGGTTACCTTAGTTTCCAAAGTCCTATTGAAATTATATGGTCATCAAAGAATCCCTTAAGCACATTCATTGTTATTTTGTCGTGTGTGGAGTGGCTCCGTTTAACTGAAACCAGCAGTAACTCTCCAGTATCTCCAGTGAAGCAATAAAAGTTTGAATTCTGTCCTAGTACTCTTCGAAATTCATTAAAATTTAAGAATTAGATCATGCAAATGATTTTTACAGTCACCAATCTTATATTTAGGAAATGAGATTTCATAAATAAAAATGTTAAAAGAAGCAGACGATTCACTCAAATCATTTGGGCAGAATTGGTTTATAAATTACTAATGATTTTTCTCGCGAACTTAAGTTTAAAAAACGAGTTTTTGCATTTAGAAAATGAGAAAAAAAACCTATCCTCTCACATTAAATAAAGCCATAATATATAGGTCATGATGCTGAAAGTCTTGCTACGTATATTATAGATGTAGAAAATGCAAAAGACAAATGGATACTCTTTTAAATTGATCCCACTGTATATATATATATATATATATATATATATATATATAATGCTTTGCATGCCTTAAGAATTTTCATTTTCCAATGCAAATACAGTGATATAAATTTGATGGACTATATTTGAACATTTCAGTAATACTTAGATTTTATATTTAAAAATATATGTAATAATTAAAAATATTATTAAATGTTCTCTCTTATTCTAATATAAGTAACTTAAGCTCTATAAGCCCTTTGAGATCAAGGTAACAGTCATTTTAATTATGTTATTAGTTTCAAATTCTTTTATGCATGAAAGCTAACAAAAGTACATAATAAATTAATTATGCAATTTGTATAATTTTTCTTCTTAAATTTCCTCTGTAATCTCTTCTTAATTGAATATGCATGGTAGTTACTGTACGAAACAGCCAATTCAGAATAATCAAGCTGCAACTCTGGAGAACTGGTTGAATTTTTCTTTCAAAAGTATTATTGTTTATTCTAAACTGAAAATAGAAATCACCAAGAGAGAAATATTACTTCTATCCTCACAAAAGAATACACCTAGAAACCATCGAAATAAACAAATTCAAGTAACGGGAGGAAATATTTTGAGAGAAAGCTTTTACACAGTCTGAAATCAATTTCCTTTCAACGGAGCAGGACTTCTCATTTTACAAGACATTTTAACATATCTCCACTATTTATTTAAATGATTCAGGAAATTGTTTTAAAAAGTATTTGGAAGTTTCGACTTTAAAAAAAAAACTTCAACACACTAAATAAAGTCTTCAATGACTATCCTAGAAAATTGAATTGTTTATACAGAACAGTTTTCAATTTGTTCATCTAAAGGATGTATGTACATTTTGGTTTTATTACTATATTCCACAATAACACAGACTAATTTTTTTTATTCAAAAAATATCTATTAGCTAATACCAATATATCATCACATAGCACTGTAAAAATCAAATGACTTTTTAATTATATGTCGTTTCATAATATAGTTTTTTTTTCTTTACTATCAACTTTTAATTTCTGAGTTACAGAATATTTCACTTATTTAATGTAGTAAAAAAAATTTATAGATCAGGCGTATTACAATAGAACAACTTTTGAATTTTATTTTGAAATAAATTTTAAATTTAACAGGAGTTCCACACACTCATAAGCATTATTTGAAAAGATCAAACTCGTTTACCTAATCGAAAAAAAGGTTATAAAAAATATACCTTGTAGCTTTTGATCCACATCTGAAACAAAATATAAAAATAATTATCATTAAAAAGAGGCAGATACAATTATGATATAATTATCGTATACTTTCTCACATCCGTTAGATTTATAAAATTCTTTTTTATGTAGAAAAAAATATTAAAAGTCACAGAACCACTATCTTGAGTTTTGATCAAAAGAAGCAGATATTTAAAAAAAAAATGAAGTTTCAGAAATAATAAATGTGTAATACAATCTTGTCAGAAGTAAATTACAACTTAATAGTAGCGTTTTAAGGGGCAGCAAGTTAGAACTAAAATAAAAGTGAAAACACAAAAAGTGCATGCACAAAGGAGAATAAAAATTCCCTAGTAATTTGTGAAGAAAGATTTTACCTTTTATTCCTGAGAGAGCAATTTAATGAGCATTCATTAGGCTCAAGGGGACGCTTGTAATTCTGGCCGAAGACTGGAACTGAAGAATTACCGGAGCTTACAAAAGGGACGACTTATGACCATTTAAGCCAGATGGAAAAAAACGGAAAGTATTCTCACATATAACCTAGTTTTTCATCCATTAAAGATTATTGAGCCGATTGCAACGATATTTCAGGAAAAGGGATTTTTTTCAGCTGCTTTTTTATTTCATGCTGTCCTCTTCTATAGAATTTCAAGGTAAACTGAAGTATGGAATTTTTTTTTCCTTTTAAGTATAAGTAATGATTTTGACCAATAGATAATAATAAGAAAACGAAAGCCTTAAGGCTCATAATTAAGCTTATTAGTATTTTTACTAATTTTATGAAGGATAATTAATGAAATGTAATTACTTTACCATCACTTATGACTTATTAGCGTCTTTGGATTTCCAAAACAGTTTATTTGATACAGAGACATAGTGATTATATTTTGCAAATTTACAACAATTTTTCATACAATAGATTACCATTATTGAAGTAAATTTAAATTCAGTGTTAATTTTACGTTATATCCTTTACCATCCCCATATATTTCAATATTACAAAGTTCAAATGAAAATTGATTCTAGGTGCCAACATAGTTACAAATATATTAACATCTTTCTTTCCTTTGTTATAGTGTTTAAGTAATACTGTGGTTAATTTTTGAAATATGAAAATGTATAACTAGTAATGTGTGGTACAGATGGAATATATCTGTCTTACGAAATATTTGAAGTCGTTAAAATTTATTTCTTCTAGAATTCTGATGCTTTCACCTGGCCAATAAAATCTGTATTAATATATTAGGAAATATTTTACTGTAATTATTGAACGATTTCTTTAAAATGTATATAATCAATACGTCTACACGTTTTTGATAAAGTATATTAATCTAGTAGACATTTTATTTATCTTTGATGATAAAAATTCATGGTTCATATATTACTCTATTTTTTTAAATTTTAATCGTTGTTTTAATTTTATTTAATCGGCATAGTGAAATTAATATTTATATTTGCAAATATAATCAAGTTAAATCAACTAGATAAGTAATATTAGTCCCTTTTATTACCTATGTTGTTCTGTGATATAATTAAGAAAATATTTAAAGGAGAAGGAATTGAAATGATATAGTGTTTTCTTTACAAATGAAGAAACATTTTAATAGTTATCTTTAGAAAAACACCATAAAAATATTTTTTAACTTTTATGCTGATGCAAATTTGATGCTATTGCCTCCTATAACGCTAGAGTTTTCTTATAATAAAGATATTTTTTAAAAGTTAAAAATATATTTTTACGGCTCCAGTTTCAAACTGTAATTCCATATCTGATTTACTCATCTATTTTCTGGTAAAAGTAAAAAATCATTATCCGAAGATTTTAAATTTATGCTACAGTCTCAGAGACTTTCTATCAAAGAATGAAATAATTTAGTCCTCTTAAAGCTTTAAGCATTAATTTGTGCATATTAATTATGAGAAAACAAGTTCGTTTTCTTCATTCATATTTTTTTTTTGAAAAAGTTCATCATATATAATAAGAAATTGTGAATATTTTCTGGATTAGAGAATGATTACTCGCTTTCTTGATGACAGGAATGTTGTAACATGGAACCATCATTCAATTAATCATTCTTTATCCTTGTAAATCTTAGTAAATTCTCTGTTCTTTTAATTATTTTTTTTTCCAATTTAAAGTAAATCTTGTGTTCCTTTTTTCGTAAATGGATTTCCAAAATATAATACATTGTTCTATTAAAACTGCTTTATTATAATGCTTTTCTAAATGTTGCAAGCAATACCGACAAAAAATTCTCTTCCTGTTCCTATGAGAGAAAATAGAGTATTCAATTATACATAGTACAAATAGAGGGGAGTACATCATAATTTACATTTATACTAGTACAAGAGTTTTTTTGTACAAGTTTATTTATTTCTAAGAAGTAACAGAAAACGTAAATTGAAGTAACTCATTGTATCTTAAAGTTTTATCTATTATCTTAGGGTATTATAGCGGTTTAATTATAATGAAAATTGATAGAATTTGAAGTTTATTTTTTATTTATTACTCTTAAGACTTCATAGTTATCACCATCCAGATTTGTACAATTTGTCCAGCTTTTCTTGATCTTTCAAAGGCCGTCTATATAGAATTCTGCATATTTAAGTATTATCTTCTGCCTACTGCGAGTTCTTTCAATTCTACGGCTTCCAGTAGTCAAAGAAATTAACATCAATAGTTTCCTGTATCCAAACAAATTAAATCAATTTACTTCATTATGCATATAAGAATCAATTCACACGTGGAATACATTTTATACAAATATATCTCTGTTATTTCTTTCTAATATTTTAAACATTGCAATACCCTTTCATAACACTTCAAACAAACACATTTTTAAGCCTTTACTTTTCAGATGGAGCTTTCTTCAATATAAGCTGTAAATATTCCAATAGTATTTGGCTTAGTAATAGTTTTGTGTGTGAGGGCAAGATATTTAATTTGCTTACGTGAAACAGCAGATGGAGAGGGAAAAATAAAAGTTTTAATCAATTTTGTGTTGGAATAAACAAAGGCTGTTGCCATGTAAAATCGAATATATACAGAGGTCTCATTCATAAAAGTTTTGAATGGAGAAATTGACGATATCGAGAATGAATTCATAGGAACAAGAGGAATAAAGTTTTCGTTTAAAAGTTAGTAATGATTTCCTTTTCTTTTCTTTTTTTGGAGTAAATTTCAAAAACAATACAGCTTAAGAAATTAATTATTTTTTTAAGTTTAGTAATAATTGTTACTTTATATATTTAATGTGATAATAAAAGATTATTCTCACAATTTTAGTTTAAAAATTCATTAGAAAAAAAATTGCTCTACGTAATTCTATACTTCATTAAAAATTTCTCAGCTCGAACAAAACTCTTGAAATTAGATTGAAATTTTATTTAATTCATGATCTAAGCTAACCTACCATATAGCTATACATTAACCAAAGTATGAGTACATCAATGTCATGAATTATTTTATATAAATAAATTTTCTTAACAATAAATAAGCTAAATTATTTCAATGAAAAATTTTCAACAATGGACAACAACCTTTAAGAAAATAACTGTGTCAGAATTAGTGGCTAATAAACTGAATTAGACACAGTGCACTACTTTGAACAGAAAAAATGAGTCACATTAAATTTTCTTTCAATAATTGAATTCAAAATTATGTTTCAAAAACTTATCTTTTTTAGCTCAATTTTGTAAAATATTTATTATTTCATATTTCATTTTATTAGAAATTATAAAAACATTTTTTTTTTTCAAAAATACCTGTTTATCCAATGTTATATGTATATATATATACTCTACAACGAAAAAACGACGCACCAAAGAGTTGTCCGATGGAGACAAAAATTACCAGATAGGAAAATTATGTACATAATAGAAAGATTGAATGAATTATTTCAGAGTTACATAATTATAAAGTAACTAGTTCAATAAGGGGTTGACTCACCTCTTGCCTGGAGATAAGCTGCCACACGGCGTATCATAGAGTGATAAAGCTCCCTGATGGTCTCCAGCGGTATTTCTTACCAAATTTGCTGTAATTGTCCTGAAAGGTCATCAATATTCCCTCGTAGATGTAGTAGCCTTCCCATCATATTCCAGACATGCTCGATTGCAGAGATCTGGCTGGCCAAAGAAGTATTTGACAAGCTGTAAGATAGTTTATAGCAACGCATGCCGTTTGTGGTCTGGGATTACCTCGCTGAAAAATAAGGCCAGAGTACTGCAAAAGGAACGGCAACGAAACAGGTCTCAAAATGTCATCGACGTACCGCTGTGCTGTAGTCTATCTCTTAAGGGAAATGGCAACCAATACCATAGCTCCTGATTGAGGGCCTGTGGGGCGAGCAATAGTGAAAGTAGGATCGGCAAGTCGCCCTGGGCGTCTTCAGACACGTCTTCGATGATCAACAGAAAACAGTTGTAAGCAGCACTAAACACTATACGTCCTCATTCAGCATCATTCCAACCGGATCGAACCAAGCACCACTGTAATCTGGCTTCACAATGTGCAGGCGTGAGTGGCAAGGGGCGTAGCGGTCAGGACAGGAGTAGAGTTCGCTCTATCAGCCGTCTGTGAAGGGTCATAGTGGACACTCGTGTGCGGGTCGCTCGTCTGATGGTTGATAACAATAAATGAGGCGCTGTGACAGCTGATCTGATAATCACTCTGTCCTCCCGATCTGCTGTGGCTCTAGGTAGATCGTTACCTTCATGACGCTGAAATCTGTTACTGTCCACCCATTATTATCTTCTAATGGCCAAATCGCTTCGACCCATATGACGAGCGATCCTTCGATTTGCCTAACCTGCCTTTTTCAATCCAATGATACGACCTCTTTTCTTTCAAACTCTGACAGTTGTTCGTAATGAGCTCGTATCCTGCTGCGAGTCATTTTTTCAGTCGTTGAAAGGTATCCTAAATCGCAATGGAACAGAAAATGTGACCACCAAATTGAGAATCGCTTCTTATATACACCTGTTGAGTGGGCAGTTCCGATGCACTGTACCTCCTGCCTTTCATTCAATGGACTTTAAAGTTTAATCATTGCGTGTTCGGTTCAAATATCATTGTATACAAAATTTCATTACAAACGGGAAACTTCTTGTAATGAAATTTTGTATACAATGACATTTGTATACTTCTTGGTGCGTCTTTTTTTGTTATAGAGTATATATATATATATATATATATAATAATAATAATAAACAGTTTGACCATTCAACCTCTAATAATTACTAAAAGATATTATATTTAGGAACATATTTATCTCTTTCAAAAACTATCAATTTATTCCTTCTTGTTCATAAGTATTGCATGATATCCATTAAAAAATCTAAAATAAGTATTATTTTCGTACAAATTTTGTTTTGATCAGAATCGAATAAAGTCAACTTAAATTTTTAAATGGCAAACCTTTCATTTGAGAATGTAAGATAAGATTGCTTTGACATCAATTACTTATGAAATTATTTTGTAGGGAAAAATTGCTTTGTGGTTTTAGAATGAGAGCTCATATATTTATTGTACAAAACTGAGATAAGGAATAGAAAAGAGAAGCCAAAAAAAATTATATAAGAGGAATCAACTTAAATAAATAACCAAATAATTCTCTGTTTAGAAAATATATTTTACTCTTAATTATTATTTTTCTCAGTGTAATGCAGATTTCTGCATTAAATTAAAAAGCTAGTGAATTATATTAACAAAAAATAGTTCATTCATAATTGAAAAAAAGTCAACCACTCTAGTTAATTGACAAAATTTCCCTTCATAAAAATATTTACCTATTATGGTAAAAATTCATTTCCTGTGATGCAATTATAGTCATCCTTAACAGCCATGTAGAGAAATTGGCTACTAAAGAAAATGTTGGCAATAAAAATATAGCAAAAATTCTTCTAATACATATTAAATTTGTAAGAAAATTAAATCTAATAAACTAAAACCAAATAGTCCCCAGGCTTTAGAATTTCAATTTGCATTTTTTCTGAGTCAACGAAAGTTTAATCGAAATTACTTTGGAATGAGCAAAAATAAAGGGCCTTGTATATTATGAATGTATTCTTTTCTTTAATTACACGCCATGTTTGCGTGACATGAAAAACATAGAAAATGTATAATATATATATTCTAAGCGAAAATTAATTTTTTTAAGTCTGTTTTTTGTTATGAATGTCTGTTGTGAGTAGAAATATTTGTATGTAATATGCGTTAAAAGTATAACCTTATGATGCGAAGCTTAGTGTACAGTATTCTGTTAAAATTACGAATTTTAAATTATCGTATAAATATCAAACGTGATAAAACCTCAGTAATTTTATCATTGTACTTAAATAAAATCTCAAAATTAATATAGAAGAATAATAGGTGATAAAGAAAAATCTTTCAACTTTTTCCGTGTATACTGACCTACAAAAGTTGAGGCACAACACATTTATATGCTCATCATAAAGGAAGAAAACATAAAAAGAATGACGCATATGAATATACAGTCACAAGTATCTTCATTAACACCTTATAAAACAATCATACCCACATATGATTTTTAAAGAATACAACACTTATATAACAGTCAGAAAATTGGTGAATACCCTGCTATAGTAAGTTGCGTGGAATTATCTTCTACTTTTAATGATAGTACTAGGATGTAGTTGACCATGTCTAGAAGTCATTTACCTGATTCGTTAATATGGAGGGTAATTTGATGGATGAAAATGGTAATATTACAAGCTTATTCTACTAGAAATTTTATCTGTCTCGTAATGTAATCTAGTGACTTTAGGAATATTTATACGAAAATGAAAATTTAGTATCGAGACTTGAAGGGAAAATTCAGTATAGGAAAATGCAGCTTTAATCCTCCAATGGGTTAGAACTTCTGCGCAAGATTTGGCCACTGTAACCTAGTGGTCATGGTGACGAATTCACGGTTGACATTGTTTCCTTTGGGTCGTTATTTCGAGCTCTGATGCTACTAAATTCGCGTTATGCAGCAGGGCTCATTCACATTAAATCTGTCGAGGTCCCAAATCATCTCGAAAGTGTGGTAAAAACATGGAGACGGTGATATAAGAGGAGATATTATCCTCGTTATTTGACTGAGGTTAAACACAAAGAGGTCCGTCGTCAGTAGCTCTCGTGTATCTTCTCAGTAGGGCGTTAATAAACAATAAAGCAATCAAAAAACTAAGCAAAATCGCTTTTTAGATCTTTCGGTTCAAATGAGGACAAATACTTCTGTATTTCAGCTTATTTCCAAGAATTGAGCCAAAAAAGGCTCAAGAATATCCTACTACGGTTTGCAGACGTTTTTACAATAAATAACTCTATACTATACGAACCGTTGTTTGTGTCCCTTTTAATCGACGACTCAAAGGTGTCTGCTTATGTTGAGCAAGATAGTTCGTTACCTGGATCAGACGGCAATGTGCTTCTGAATCTTACACATACAGGTGCTTGCTTACTTTGCAGATAGATTCAGTTCGTGTGTTGAGCTAGAGAGAAGATAACAGGTATTTCTAATCTAACATTGTTGAAAAACACACTAACAGAGGAGGTGGAAAGATGAACAGGTCTGTAATTACTCCAACCTGCATATGCTTCATGTATGAACAGAGATTATTGTAAATATTGGAGTGAGATCCTTACTTAATATGTCACACCAAATACTGATACTTCTAGAGATTAATTCGTTCTAATGAATAATAATTCTCAATTTTAATTTGGTAGGCTTATTGATGAATATCTTGAAGAAAGATGTATTTAAGTGAATGGAATCGCTATCTTGAATTCAATATCTTAATCTAATGGAACATCTTTGAAACTCTGTTGACTTACAGGTGTCTGCCTAGATTCCTCCTAAGAAGTCTTTATTTGAGGTGGAATAAGCTCAGATCCAAAATTAGAGCATTACATCTCATTCTAGTGCTCAACTTAATTGACAGAATGGTAAGTCTATACTACTAATGCATTTCTTTACTAAATATATTCTTGTATTCATGAATTCAAACATACTCTTTATTAAAATCCATTTATTTAATTTTCTCTCATAATGTTATTTTTATCAAGGCAGTCTGTTTTGCAAAAAAAAAAAAAAAAATGCAATTATTTATATGTAAGTTAAGTTTGATGTTAAATTTATTTAAATTTCAAAAAATCACTGTTCAAGCACAACTATTTAAACTTTACGATTTTGTGTTTATTTATTTTCAAATTAGACTCAAAAGACTGATTTTGCCTCAACTTTTGGAGACTAGTGTATACATATGTTAGTTAAAAACAAAAAAAAAACCCTTCATTTGTATAGTATTTTATTCTTCGAAAAAATATAAATATGTTAAGAAAAAATTTTCATACTTTGAAATTAAAATATAGATTTCATTAGGGAACAGTAGTAGTAAAGTAATTTCGAGCCTAATGCTTTTGTAAATAATGCTTTTACACTAGAGAATTCGCTACATTTCTTAAAAATAAAAATAACTAATAAGTAGCTTATAAGTCCATTCACAGTTTAAAATTTTAAGGTTACTTTTTCATTAAATTTTTTTTCATATTTATATCATGACTAATTCCATAATACTTATATCGTGACAAAGCTTCTTATGTATTTTTACATATCCCGCTGATCTCCTGTGGCTCAACTTATAATAGGAAATCTGAAATGCTGTGAAATATTTTATGAAACAAATATAATTGTAAATATTTCTAATATAATCACATGTTGATTAAATTTTTACTTAAATGTTTTTATTTGACTGTTTCATAGCTTTCCTTTTGATACTAATCGGTTGCATTTTTCAGTCATACCAGAAAAGAATAACATAGTTTAAAATTTCATTCAGGTTTAACTACAGATAATAATAGTTTTCGAGCCGGAATACGATAAAATGATATGAAAATAGTAAGATATTGTTCATGTAGGAGTTTACAAAATAATTTCTATCTGGATAAAATCTTCATAAGATTCACATCATCAAATGAAGCGCTCCTTAGTTTTTCACAGATAAATAATTGTGTCCATAGACTGAAGCACGAAACTTTCCATTGTTTACTATAGAATTAGATAATGTAAATAGTAATGCTAAAAGAAAAAATAAATTTAGAAAAAAGAAACGTAAGTTTTAATTTGTAAGGTTTATGTTTCTGTTGTATTTTTCTTAATCGTAAGCATATACGAAAAAGTATGTAACGACACTTAAATATTTAGCTTACATCTCGCAAATGCTACTATAAATAAACTATTAAGTATGTAGGACAAATACATATACTGAGTCTTAAAACAATACATGTTAATTATAGTAAGCTTTACTTCATTTTTTTAAATTCAACATATAAAGTAAGAATTTTTTCAATATGAAAACTACTTATTAATATCTATTGGTTTGAAACAATTTTCTTACAGAAAGTGTTCATCTATTTTATTTATTTACTTTTGAAAGGAACAAATAAATAAACATTGATTCAACCAGGAGTTTCTATTCCTTTATTTTTTTATCTTTTGAGTAAGTTGATAGTAAAGTTATTTTGATAGATCAAATAAAAAATGTCTTCATCTTTAAGGAACTAATTTATGTTGTACTTTTTATAAGTAAAGGGTTTTCTATTTGAAAAATTTATATTATAAGAAGAAAAAGAATACTGGAAACTAACTTTTCAGTACTTGATTTAAGAGTTTACGCTTTAAATAACATATTTCTTTCCAAATATCCTGTTGCTGTGTTAGTAATGTTTCTAAGCTAAAAATACTTAGGATTTAGTATATAAAATTGGAAATTCGATAGATATCATTATAGATTGTATTATTAGAATGTACGAATTATTGATCGATTAATTTAAAAATATGAGTGTTATAAATTATTTCCGAAGTATAATGCTGAAGTTTTCTCTAATTATTTTATAATACAAAACAAAATCAGAAAGATAAAAATCAATAAAAAGTGCACTTTTAATTAAAACACAAATAAATTAACAAGTACTTTATAAAAATTAAAAACAAAAAAATATTTATTCTCATAATATTGTGAAAGATATAATAATTTAAATGGCATTAAGAAAAATGCGTCAAATTTCATTATTTCAATCATTTTTGGTAAGTCCAAAAAAAAATGTCTTAAAGTCTTGTATTTACTTTGAGAGACAGAGCAATGCAGTAAATGTTAAAATTTAATAAACTGATGGACATACAATTTTTGGTTACTAAACCATGTCATGGCATTTTATCAATAGGCAGCTTGAAACAGTCGAGTAAAAACTAATCTAATTTTAAAACTTGAATAATTATAAAATACACTCAAAGAAAATTCCGTATAAACAAGTATCAAATTTGTATCCAATTTAGTCACATAAACAAAAACATCATTCTAATAATATAGGAAGAGATAGTGCTAATAGAATTTTCGAGCTACTTTTATACATCCAGTTAGTATGATGTTTCAATTGAAATTAACATAATTTCGCTGTGGTGCGGAAATGCCATAGCTCACAAACACATACTTATATATATATATATATATATATATATATATATATATATATATATATATATATATATATATACATACATATATATATATATATATATATATATATATATATATATATATGTGTGTGTGTGTGTGTGTGTGTGTATTGGTAAGGAAAAATTATTTTCCTCTGTAGGAGAGTGCGTGGGAGCTCGAAATCCAGTGCAACTTGGAGGATAACAAAAATTAACAATTTATTGGTACATCTTCAAGACAACACACAAGTAGTACAATTTAGACAATAATAGTACATAAATACACAATAACGCAAAAACAGAAGCAAAACACACTTTAAGTACAATCACAATTATTTCAGCAACGTTCAGCTCACCAGCTTATTACTATTCACTGCAGACAGCTTTTGCAGTAATATTCTGCACTTCCAGGGCAGGCTCTGGAAATTCTCAGCAAATACACGTTGCTTCTCCACAAATTCACCCGGCATGCTCCACTTCAAGGGCCGACAGCATTCAATTGATTCCGCGATCTATCTCTTCACCAGAGTTTCCAAAGACAGACTTTTTGTAACAGTGCTGCTATATTTTGGCCGAATCTTCATCAAATTCGCTCTGCCTCTATTTCCCGATTGGTCTGCATAGCAGACTCTATAGACAACTGATTTTGAACACAGATTAATTCATTCTCCAGACTCTTCCTCGACTGTATCTCTTGGCGCATTTATATCTTTTCCGATCAGGAGAGACGTCACATTCACTTACGCCATCGCGTACCTTCCATTTGTCACCAAAGCCGTTAAGTTTCTCGCCATGTCAACAAATTGTCCATAACCGATTCCAGGTTGAAAGGGTCTATTGCTTAAACTCTATTTTGTTAACTAGTGAAATTTCCAAAAATCCATATTTTCCTTCATAAGATAAGCGTTGCAGGGAAGCATCATCTATTGTTCTTAACAATATATATACATTCATGGACAAAAAAAATTAGCGCACCAAGAAGGAGTCGTCAAAATCCAACACAATTTTACATACGTAATAACTACTTTGATATAAGTAAATGATTAGAAAATCAAAGAAAAAGGATCTTTTATTTCAGAGAAAAAGGCAAAAGACCGGAGGATTTAATACCCTGTTGAACCCCATGTAGCGCGAATACACGATGCGATACGATCGGCATTGAGGCATGTTACAAGTTCAGTATGATGCCTTGAGACATTTCGTTCCATATTTGATGTAACCTTGCCTCGAGGGCGTAGGATGCCCAACTCGCCGTCCCAATTGATCCTAGATAGGATCGATTGGAGACAAATCTGGGGATCGGGCAGGCCAAGGAAGGGGAGTAACAGTGCGGAGATAGTCTTGTGACACCCTTGCGTGTGAGTCTGAGCATTGTCTTGTTGAAAAATGTCTCCTGGGAGCCGTTGCATGAGTGCAACACATGTGGTTGCAGGATGTCATGGACATACCTCTGGGCTGTCATGGTGTCAGGGATCAATACTAGGGGTGACCCTGGATTGTAGGTAATAGCACCCCATACCATCACACCAGCTGTGGGAGCGTGTGTCGCTGTAAAGTAAAGGCAGGATTGAGGCGTTCACCACGGGGTCTCCACACACGAATACGATTATCATCACTGCTGAGATTGAATCTGGATTCGTCGCTAAAGACGACCTGGTTCCATTCCGCTGCAGTCCAGTTTCCTCGTGTGCGGCACCACTCTAAACGGAGGCGTCAAGGGCAGCACACGTATTGGGCACAGCGAACCCAGATGTCCTTCAGCTATGCGCCTTCGTATGGTTTGAGAAGATACAGGGGCCCATAGTGAAGGTGCTACCTGTGCCTGGATGGCGGCCGATGAAGCAGTTGGCTGTACGCATGCATTTATTACGATGTGGTGGTCTTCTCGACGACTGGTCTGTCGAGGGCATCCTGAGCCTGGTCTTCGTGTAAATGACATGTCTCGGATCCACTGGTCCCAACACCTCCTCACAACACAATCAGAGCGGCTTGATTGATGAACTACTCGCCTAGTTAACCACCCAGCTTCCATCATGCCGATGATTCTCCCCCTCTCAAACTGCGACAGTTGCTCATATTGTCTTCGAAAACGGCGTAATAGCATGTCTACCTCAGCTTTTCCTTTGTAAACGATCGAGCTCACTCAAACAAGCTTTGGTTGCCTGTTTTATACTCCATGGAGAACGACGTTAAACGCCCTTTACTGGCTATACGTAAAGCGCAATCACGCTGCATTTCTAAACATCTGGATATCTCCCCGACATGTACCTTCATGCCAAGTTTCGTTACGATCCGGCAATTATTTTGCTTGTGCGTTAATTTTTTTTGTCCATGAGTGTGATGTATATATATATATATATGTATATATATATATATATATATACTTCTTCATCTCCTCTTGTATGTGAAAATGTATATATATGTGTATATGTATAACATATATATATATATATATACTATATGTGTGTATGTATATAACTATATGTATATACTATATAATATATATATATATATATATATATATATACCTATATGTGTGTGATTGACATTGTGTGTGTGTGTCGGCACCGGTGTCGGTGTCGAATGCAGTGTTAATGTCTCACATAAATGTTGACAAATTATCATGATACTGAAGGGATTTCTGTAATTATTTTTTTTCGTGGAGGGGGAAAGGAAGCTTTAGGTATTAAGAAATCCATAAAAATAAATCGCTCATCGCTAACAGCTTTTTTTTTCTTTATTTAATTTTTTTTAAGTCTATTTATAAAGTAATGTAGTAATTGATAGGTTCCAAAGCAACATATAAATTTTGTTGTACTCTTATGAAAATAATTATGAACAAATATCACTGTGTATATTAAACAATGCTTTTAAGACTTCACAATCTATTTCGTGGACTGTTCTTCATAATTTATAAAAAGGAGAATAAAATATATCTACATTAGTAGTTAATAATTACTCTTTGGTTACTCGAATGTATGTTACTCTTTTAAAATGTACAATTCAATCTTTTCTCATCAACTGAAAATTTTTGCGTATTTAATCACATTTTATGTATAATGCAAACTATAGTTATTCATTCTTACAGCTTTTTAATACAATCAAATGTTATTTTTTAAAACGGGTAATGCAAAATGATTCTGTAAAATCAGTTCAATGACTCTATAAGGAAGAGTAAAAGTTTAAAAAAGATTATTCAGTGAGGAAACTAATATCATATAGCATTTTTCTCATCACAAGAAAAAAAAGAGAGTAACAATTCACCCTAAATCTAAAGAGAATTGCTTTTAGTAGTAATTGCCTTCTAATACCAAGACCGTTGAATTACTTCGGAAAAAGAACGTATAAAACAGATACGTTTTCTTACTAGAAAGCTCATCCTTCTTCTAAAGGCTATGAAACATGGTACATTTTAGCCCAAAAGTTGGTGAACAAATAAATCCAACCAGAATACATTTTTCAACAGTTTTTTTAATAAAAGCAATGTCAAGGCATTAGATAGTCTTAAACATAAAAGAATCTTTCTTTAAAAAAGCTTTAGTTACAGCAATTTAAGCTTCCAAAATAGAAAAGCGAATTGGAAATTGGTCGCTAACGGGCTTTCTTCTTTTTATTAGGAAATTCTAGTTGGATTACATAAACTTGTTTGACAAATATTGCACGTATTTCTTAAAAAAATGTATGTTCTTATCTACACAAAAACAATTTCTTTCTGGAGCCTTGACTTCCTCCGTGATAACTTAAAACTTTTTTTTCTTATCTTAGCTTGAGAAGATTTGAGTATTACAGTAATACAAAGAAATTTGATTTTTTTGAATGCTGCTTATAGGAACAAAATGCGAATGATGAAAAATATTTCATGTTAAAGATTCTGAGAAAAATGCCTTGCTCGTCATATGTCACGAAGAAACAAATTTCAATAAGCCTATTAAACTATAAAAATGAAAAATGAAAGGCAATTGTATTTCTGTTTATTCTGTGTAGTCAATTGAAAATAAACTTTCTGTATATAAATAAAATTTAAAACAATTTATGAAAATATTTTCTTAACATGTTAGAATTATATATATATC